>JANIJH010043342.1:0-10514 GCA_024520975.1 Erythroxylum areolatum | reverse complement strand
TTCGAATTCGCTTTTGCTTTTGATTTCGCTTTCCGCCACTTTGTTTTCCGATTTATGTTTCCGTTTCGGATACTTTCGGTTTAAGAATCCATTCCTCCGTTTCCGCTTTCGGATTTTGTTTCTGCTTTTTGACTTCTGATTCGGTTTGATTCGTTTCTGCCGTTTTGTTTTCCGGTTAGTGATTTTCGTTTTCCGGTTGGTGTTCGGTTTTGAAATCGGGTCCCAACACTAATTAAGGTTTATAATTTAGGGTTAATGGTTATAACTAGAGTGAGAGTAATCAACCTAGGATTGTCTAGAATTAATAATCCTATAAGTCATAATAGATTAGTTTAGCATTAAAGATAAGTAAAATTCCCCTTTCTCTCAATTGATAATTCCTCTTGGTTAATTATTGAGTGTGTTGTAATAGTTAAATTGTTAATATTTTCATAATTGATGCTTGGATTGATTTGCATGATTGAATTGAATTCTTGTTTTAGTTTTGTTATCTTTTGAATTTTTGCGAATTGTGTTAGCCTTAGATTTTAGGACTAGATTATCCCTCCTTGTGAGATGGACACCTTAGGTACTATGCAAATGACCCGTGCACTTGTAGATTATCAAGGTTAATTAATTAAAACTTATGAACATTAGAAAACCATAATCAGAAGATAGAAGTGTTTGAGATGTGTCACGATCATGAGACCCCTGTCACTGTTATGACAAACACTCACTATTCGTACCTCTACTTGTTCTATCATATGCATATACCAAAAGTTCTAGCTAGGTTTTAAGGTCTTCTAGAAATTTATTCCCCTATGTCTTAATTTTCTAATGGCATAAATTTCATTCAATTTAGTTAAGTATTCAGGGAGTTATACCCAAAACACTATAGGTTGTTCAAAAACAGTGATAATAGCTAGAACTTAACTTCAAGCCAGAATTCAAAAATCTTAAAGAAATAATCAAATTTTGGTTCCTTCATGAAAGTTTTATACCTATATCTCTCGTTTAATCTAAAATTGGAATTATTAAATTTTTAGGTCTATAGGCAAAGATATGGGTAAATTATAGAAGTCTATTTAGTGAAACTTGTCTATTCAGTAAGGTACATATCCCAAATCAACTAACTTCGATCTTATCATGCAAGAACAGCGTAAACACATCTAATTTAACCAATAACATCCCATTTGCTTATGGAATACTTATTTTACTAATTCCCCTCACATCAGGCTCATAAATCGAAGAAAACATATCAAAAATTCCCATGCCTCTTGATAGGAGTGATCAAAACCCTTTTCTTCACTCCAATTGCACCGCATTTGGCATGTAGGCTGCATTGTGATAGGGAGTTGCTACGGTATGGGCTAGAGGTGAGTACACCTTTAGGTAGTACTACTGTCATAGGATAGATCTGCAAGGGGTGCTTGATTAGGATTGATCAAGCAAAGTTAGAGGCAGACTTGATTATACTACAGTTGAGAGAGATAGATGTTATCCTAGGTATGGATTGGCTTATTGCTCGTAATGTTATCATGAACTACTACACTAAGGAGGTAATACTGGAATCTCTTGGTCAGCCGAGGGTAGTATTCAGAGGAGTTAGTCAAGCAGTGCCAACCAGGATGGTATCCTTCATGAGTGCACTGAGGTTGATGCAGGGAGGATGTGAGGCTTATCTGGCCTACGTCATTGATACCAGAGCTGAGCGGAGTATATAGGATATTCCGTGGTTAGGGAGTTCCTAGATGTGTTTCCCGATGAGCTACCTGGTTTATCACCAGATCGGGAAATGGAGTTCATGATTGATCTAGTTCCAGGTGTTACTCCTATATCTATTCCTCCATATATGATGACACCTGTGGAACTGAAGGAGTTAAAGGATCAACTTCAGGAGTTGCTAGAAAAGGGTTTTATTAGACCTAGTGTTTCACCTTAGGGAGCTCCAATACTGTTTGTGAAGAAGAAAGATGGGACTTTAAGGTTATGCATCGATTATAGGCAACTGAATCGAGTGACAGTAAAGAATAAGTACCCGTTGCCTAGAATTGAAGATTTGCTTGATCAGTTGTAGGGAGCTCAGGTATTCACTAAACTGGACTTGAGGTTAGGGTACTATCAGTTGAAGATAGCTGAGGCTGATGTACCTAAGAGTGAATTCAAGAAAAGGTATAGGCACTTCGAGTTTTTAGTAATGCCGTTTGGGTTGACTAATGCCCCGATAGCTTTTATGGCCTTGATGAATAAGGTGTTTAAGCCTTACCTGGATCGATTTGTGATTGTGATTATTGATGATATCTTGGTGTATTCGAAGAGCAAAAAGGAACATGTTGAGCATCTAAGAGTCATTTTACAAATCAAGAGAGAGAAGCAGTTGTTTGTCAAATTCAGTGAGTGTGAATTTTGGCTAGATCAGGTTGTGTTTCTGGGACATATGGTGATTGGAGATGGCATATAAGTGGATCCAAAGAAGATTGAGGCAGTGATGACTTGGGAAGCTCTAAGAAATATGTCTAAAATTTGAAGCTTCCTAGGATTGGCTAGATATTACAGGAAGTTTGTCGAGGGGTTTTCTCTAATCTCAGCCCCTCTGACAAAGCTTTTGAGGAAGAATGTAGTGTTCAGATGGAATGAGGAGTGTCAGAAAAGCTTTGAGGAACTGAAATATTGGTTGATTACTACACCAGTGTTGACTATTCCATCGAGGACCGAAGGATATATGATGTACAGTGATGCATCACATCAAGGATTGGGATGTGTATTGATGTAGCATAATAAGGTGATTGCCTATGTGTCGAGACAACTAAGGTCTCACGAGATCAATTATCCAGTACATGATTTAGAGCTAGCTACAGTTGTCTTTGCTCTAAAGATTTGGAGACATTATTGATATGGAGAGACTTTCTAGATATACACAGATCATAAGAGTTTGATATATCTGCTGAGTCAGAGGGAGTTAAACTTGAGGCAGAGAAGATGGATTCAATTATTGAAAGATTATGATTGCATTATTGAGTACCACCTGGGGGAAGCTAATGTGGTGGTAGATGCTTTGAGCAGGAAGTCTAATATCAGTGCAGCTCATATTCAGTTATTGAAGTTACCTAATTTGATTCGTTTGAGAGCTCTGAATGTGGAGTTGAATCTGGAGTAGAATGAGGCATTGATTGCTACACTAAAGCTGAGACCGATGTTACATGATAGAATCTGAAAAGTTTAGAGGAAAGATCCCAATATGGTGAAGCTTATGGAAAAGGTAAAGATGAATCCGGATTCTGGGCCGTGTGTGCCTAATGTGGACAATTTGAGGAAGGAGATACTTGAGGAAGCTCATATGGCCGCCTATGCTATGCATCTTGGTACTATCAAGATATATAACACACTGAAGCAATATTTCTGGTGGCCTAGAATGAAGAGGCAAGTGACAAAGTATGTATCTAGATGTATGACTTGCCAACAAGTTAAAGCTGAGCACCAGACTCCGATAGGGAAGCTCCATTTGTTGCCCATTTTGATGTGGAAATGGGAATGGATTAGTATAGACTTCATCATAGGACTACGTAAGACTCCAAGGTAGAATGATGCTATATGGGTCATAGTGGCCCGGTTGACTAAGTCAGCCCACTTCTTACTAGTGAGAGAGAATAACTCACTAGATCAGTTAGCCCAGAGATATGTGAATGAGGTGGTGAGACTACATGGGGTTCCAGTGTCTACTGTATTGGACAGGGATCCCAGATTTACTTCGAGGTTCAAGAAGAGGTTGCAATCTGCTATGGGTATTAAGTTGAACTTTAGTACAATATTTCATCCTCAGACAGATGGATTGAGTGAGAGGATAATCAAGACTGTTAAGGATATGCTCGGAGCTTATGTATGGGAGTTTAGAGGAGTTTGGGATCAATACATGGCTTTGATAGAGTTTGCCTACAATAACCATTACCACAATAGTATCGGAATGGTGCCGTATGAGGAACTGTATGGTAGAAAATGTCGGTCGCCATTATATTGGGATGAAGAGGGTTTGAGAATGATTGAAGGCACAGAGTTGATACAAGATACAGTAGATAAGGTAAAGTTAATCAAAAGCTGAATCAAAGTGGCTCAAGATAGACAGAAGAGTTATGTGGATCAACACTGACATGATATGGAGTACAATGTGGGAGACAGAGTATTCCTGATAATGTCACCTTGAAGGGGAGTTTTGAGATTCGGTAAAAAGGACAAGTTGAGCCCTAGGTACATTGGTCCTTATGAGATCATTGAGAGGATAGGACCTTTGGCTTTTAAGTTGGCCTTACCAAATGAGATGTCTCAATTGCATAAGGTGTTTCATATGAGTATGCTCCGAAGACACCGATCGGATCCGACACAAATGATATCAGTTTAGGAGATTGAGGTTGCCAGTAACTTAATTTATGTTGAGGAGCTAATCAAGATTGTGGGATCGCAAATCAAGCAGTTGAGGAACAGAGTCATTTCATTAGTGAAAGTCCTGTAGAGGAACCACTCAACTGAGGAAGCAACTTCAGAGACAGAGGAGCATATGTGGAGACAATATCCCTACCTGTTCGAGCAAACAGGTTAGAATTTTGAGGATGAAATTTTTTTAAAGAGGAGAGAGTTGTAACATCCCATTACCTGCGGGGAGGTTAGAATTGTAAATATGAGTGAATAATGAGAGCTTAGAAATGCATTTTTCATGCTCATGTATAATGTGACATACGCATACAAGTGAATAGTTAAATGTTGCACGTTAAAATGACTGCACATGCATTCATTGACATTCTGGGTATAATTGTTTATAAAAGGTGATTGTTATTGAGAATTGTGATTTGTTTGTATTGAAAATTGATTTGGAAAGTGTAATTGTTGATTTAGAATTTTTGGAGAATTTTAGGAAAATTTTCAAAAATTTGGGGTAATTTTTTTGGACTAGGAAAAATACCAAGTGGCAAGACAAATGATAAATGGTAGTAGATTTACTGTCAAATGGCAATGAAAATTTTGATAAATGACTATAGGATTAATTGACATGTATTAATGAAAATTGGGAGATAATTGGAGTAAAAATTGGAGACAAATAGACTAGTTTTTAATATAGGTCCACATGGGACCATAAAGAGGTGATGAGTGGTAGTGACACTGGCAGTGACAAGGGTCACTACCACTCACCACTCCTTATCTTTCACATTGTCACCTCTTGCAAGACACACTCTTAAGTGTCTTTCATTTTGTTTCTTATTTTACCTTTCACTATTGCCTATTGCTTTCCCCTTCGTTTCCTTCATTTTTGTTTCTTCATTCTCTTCTCACCTCACCAACGTTACACCTTGCTTCCATCCTTCAATTTCTACTTCCATCTTATTGTTTCTTCAAGTTGCCATAAGAAAAAAACCTACCTTTTCCTCCTTTAGACAATGAAGAACGTGGGATTCTTGGGAGCTAGGGTTGAGTGAGATTTTGAAGCGTTTGGAGCTAAACCAAGTAAATTACGCTTTAAATGTCATGGGTATGGTTAAATTAAGCTAGAATGATCAGTAAATTGAGATTTGATGACTTGGTTATGCAATGTTTATCTATATGTCGTGGGTGATGAAAATTTTATGTACATGTCTTGTTTTTGGATATGTAGGATGAGTAATAATTCATGTAATGGTATAGAGATGTTTTGAGGTTGAATGATCATCAAAGTGATGTTTGGATGAGTGTAGAAAATTGCTTATGAATGGGTAAATATATATGCTCTGTTTTTTGTTAATGATCAATTATAGATCATGATTTTTTAATGAGTAATTTATTGAGTTGAATTGGGTAGAGAATGATGAGGAAATGAAATGGAAGAGACAATCTAGGTATAAGATGAGTTAGATGTAAATGTTAAAAGTTTGAAAATCTGGAAAATGTTAGCAGAAAAATTTCCACTGATATGCTTCTGTGTTTTAGCCATAACTTGCAGTTATCCAAATGAGTTAATTTTTGGTTTGGATTAAACTAGAGACATATGGCTACCTTTCTTATGAAGACATCGAATTTAAATTCTTCTTTTAAAAGTCTCAAATTTTGATGTAAAAATGAGAACTGGATGTAGCAAAATTGTGAATGAATGTATATGTTTATGTTCTATTTTGGGTGTTTATGAGCACATAGGGAATATTAATTGGGTATGGATGATGTTGACCTAAGCTTGAGGTATACAGGAAGTAGTCATCAACTTGAAATGATGAATTTTGAATGTGAAGTGCTTGATACTTAGGAATAAGATATGTTATGGAAAAACGAATGATAGAAATTTTGAATGATGAGATGTAGTTGAATGTGATGAATCATTTGAGTAGAGATTAGAAGATTTAATGAAACGAAGTTGGTGTTTGGATTGACATGAAGTGTTATTGCACTAGAAGAGGTGAATTTGAGAAGATTATGGGTGAATATGATGTTAGAATGGATGTAGGAACCATTGGAGAGGCTTTGGAGCGAGTTTTGGGTTATATATGTCTGTTAGACGGACATTAAATCCATTAAACGGACCTTATTGGGTCTAAAAAGACCCCCAGACTAGTCCATGTCCGTTAAATGGACATTAGGTCTATTAAACGGACCTTCTCGGGTTTGGAAAGCACCCGCAAGCCGGTCAATGTCCGTTAGACAGACATGTATACACAGGACAACTATAGTAAATTAAGATTTTGACCTTGTAATAGCAAAATCTCAATTTGTGGTTTTCATGAAAGTTGTAGATATGGAAGTCCTCTTTCAAACCGTTTAAGCATGACCTCAATCCTAGGTTTTTAGAAACATTTATGCTAATTACCCCAAGGTAGGTACAATATGATTGAGGATATAAACATGTTTTATTCTTTTGGCCATAACTTCATCATCCGACCTCCAAATGAAGTGACTATTGAAGTAATAGATTTCTAACACATATTTCTATCTCTCCATAAAAATTGGTAGCATTATTAATTGATTTGAAAAAAATTGATTGAAGGAAACTGAGGGAATATGTTGGAATAGTATGAACCGATATGATTTCACTGAACATGCTTGGGTATTTTGGTTATATTTTGATCTTTAGTCATCCAAATGAGAGGAATTTTAATTTGGAGTAAAATAAAGAAATAGGGCTACAAATTACATGTACAATATCTAAGATGTTCAAATTCTAGATGGAAGTTGTGCAAAGTATACCGCTTCAGTATAGGAATAATCGAAAAATGTTCCAGGTATATCTTTTAAAATACTGAACCAAATTGAATGATTTTTGTGTCATTAGAAACATAAGACATAGGGGAACACTCTTCTAGAAGAGAGTTTTGCCAAATTACTTTATTTTCATTGTCCAAATGATCAAGAATAGTAGCCCCGAAATTCAGTTTTGGAAAAGAAATCTGAAAGTGATACAATGAGTTATGAATTGTGTTTTCGATGGTTTTATTGAGGTATAAACCTAAGTACAAATTATACTTAGGTGAGTTTTGTTATGGGATTGATTTTGTGAACAAACTAATGGAAAAATACTCGGGATTGTCGTGAACATGCATTGTATATATTTCATTACATACATGTGCATTGTTAAACACTTATGATTGTACAAATTGTGATGGATATATATGTTGTTTGTTATAAAGGAGCAATTGAAACGTCAACCTCCAGACATTGCTGGAACTTCTAGGCATTAGCTTCGGAAGCAGTCAGTGAGTAACCTAGACGGTTTCTCTCAATTATTGTTTGCTTAAATTATGTTTTAAATGATAACTGAATGTGAATTGATTTGTTTTGATTTCCGAAAAAAAGGTCCGATGATTGTAAAATGTGAAATGTATATTGAAGTGCTACTTGAATGTGAATGTGAAGAACTATGTGCTCCATAATATGATGGATTATGATAGATGCATTCCATACATGAATGCATAATTAGATAATGGCAGTTGTGACCAGAGTAGCCACTGATCAGAGCTTAAAGCTTAAAGTGTGAAAAGAACCTCGAGCTCAGATAGTGATTAAGAGCTTAAGGCTCACTATGTAAAATGAGCCCTATATCCTCATCAGAAAAGGGACAATTATTAATGAGCCCGGTACCCAAAATGAATGCGGGACAATTCAGGCATTCGATCATAACAACGTAACAATGGGAAAAGATTCTTATAAGCATTTCATATGCATTTTTTAACAAGTATATGGATTGTTTGAAATGCCAAATTGATTTGCTCTTAAATGTAAATGTGATATGTGTTCATTATGCAAAGTTGTGAATTATAAGTGATGTGAATTGTTGTGTTGCATGAATTGAGTGAACCATCGATGATGGTTACCTCATCGAGTTCGCAAAACTTATCAAAATTACAACATTGTCTTTTTAGGACCAAGAGATGACTCTAGCTACTGAAAGGCTCTATCAGCAGTATGGAATGTGATTTGGCAAGAGAAGTCACGGCTTAAAGATCGGTTAGCTGGAATTTTTGGATGGCTTAAATAGATTTTATATATTTTCCTCTTTCGTGTAGTACTTTTATACTAGGTTTTAGTGATGCACATATAGTAAAGGTTAAAAGACACATTTGTAGACTTTCGATTATATGCAATGAAATAAGGAAAAAGTTAGTTTTAAAAATATGGTGATTTTCTTTTGATGCTTATAAGGGATTAATGTTATGATGCGATGTGAAGTGAATATAGTGATCAAACGTAGCTCGCCCTTACCATAAATATGTACCGGAATGACCTTCAGACGTCTTGGTGTGTACCCTGCGATAAGGAGGCGCTACAGATTGTCTATAGTTTCTTCCAAATCAAACCCTTACTCTATTCCTTGAGATTTTTTGTTCCCCTACATAATCTTTGCAATGTTTTTTTGATCTTTGGATCAAATTGTAAAGGATATAAATAAGGAGACCTAGTCATTATCACGCATAAAAGATTAAAAAACAAATATAAAACCAATTATAAATAAATATACAAAATACCAATTAATATAAAAATTAAAATCAATATCATGGTACTTAGATTTGATTGGATGTTAATTTTTGTACTCGATACTTGATTAAATGTTCTTCCTACTTCACTAGTTATGACGACTTTTGAACAACATGGCCTAAATACTTCTCACCTTAACCTTTGGCCCTATTACAACCATAAAAAGTCATTTGATTAATGTTATGCATGTGAATTTTTAATGATATACAATTACAAAGATATGCAAAACCATGGCATGTCTTGATCGTGGCAGGTGTTTCATTATAACTATAGATTGCTCTCTTTTTAAACATAACTTGTGAAGTTCTACCCCTAGATTTCTCAATTTTTAAAGGGAATGGTTGTTTATTAATCATCAGTAAAAACATTGAATGTTCAATTCTTGCTATGGATTTTGAAAGTTATATCTCTATTCTTATAATTGTCTATTCTTAGGAAATATGGTTAAAGAGGAAGTATTTTTTTATTTTGATCTTTAGTTTTACCTTAGGACAACCAAAAGATAATTATAGGGAACTTGATAAGTGCTTGATTGGTTTTCTATTTATTCCCTAATACTTAGTGATTGATGTTTATACTATATCTAAGATATTTATTTTAGTTCGTATTTTTTGGTTCAAGTACAAGTTGGGGGAAAAAAACTAGGTCAAGTCACTATAAAGCTATTCATTTGTGTGGAAATGTACACACTTGTATGGAAATGTACACTTGAAGACATTATTTCAACCATTGCAATCATACATGTGTGTATAAGTGAGTTGCACAACTACGTCACTTTCATATGTATCCAACTATATACATGTATATTTGCAACTTTTTGAAAATTATTATGCACAGTCATTGACACAGCTATGTAGTTGACTGTGTCTAATCATGAAATCTTAATTATGAAGTATAAAAGGGAAATAAAGATGCCAATTAACATGTTTGTACATTGGTCAATCCTAGTGATGTTGTTCCTATCTTTATTTTGAAATTGATCATGTTATTCCATTTTTTAAGTCTATGATTTGCATATGAACTATTAAAATAGCGCATGCTAGATAATTCATATATGGATTTGTTACCAGAATTATGATTACAATTTTTATTTATTGTTAATCTAATTAATTTATGGTAAACTAATTATTGGGCATCATTAGGGATAACAGTTCATAAGTTAATTAATCTAAGCTTGTGTGATTGTTGCTTAGATTAATGATTTTCCTAGCTTGTAATGCCACTATCACATTATATCTAGAGAAATTGGTTTGGGTTTTTTGACAATAAGAACTAATAGGTAGTTTATCTTAATTAGTTGCTATTTAAAGGAAAATTGTGATTAACAAAGGAAGTTAATAATTTACAGTTAACAACTTCAAAGAGGGGTACAAGGACAATGTTATGATTGATTATACACATTCATATGAAGGTTAAGATTAAACTAAGAACTGGACTAAAACCTATTAAGAAATCTTTACAATTTTTCGTTGTTTGATTCAATATATCTTTCGTAATTTAATTTTATTTAATTGCATTATTTGAATTCATCAAAACCACACCCTCACTCTCCCACC
>JANIJH010043334.1:0-10514 GCA_024520975.1 Erythroxylum areolatum | reverse complement strand
GATTTGATCCGACGTTAGTTTCGCTTATGATTTTGCTTCCGCCTTGTGTTCCTTTCGATCGATTTCGATTTTGCTTTTGTTTCCTATTCGTTTTCCGTTCCTCCGGTTGGGATCCGGATTTTCGGATCGGGTCCCAACACTTCTCCCTCAATCGGCATTCCCCAACGTACGCGCGTGTCTCATTTCTAGGATTAGGGTTCCGCTGTCGCTGGAATTTCTGCCCCCAACTTCTCCATTTTGCCATCGTCAACCTATGTCTTCTCCAACCATAGGCTGCTTCTCTATGGCATGACGCAGAGGTAGCAACCCCCAGTCCTACTCCTCGCTCGCGCTGCCATAAGCCTCTTGTGACTAGTTTCCAACAAGCCTCGCCGCCGTCGACCCCATCTTATGGAATCGCACTAGCAAAAATCACATAGCCTTGACTCATGAAATTGCACAGCCCCATCTCATGAAATCATAAGCAAACATAGCAGACGCAAATACAAATGCACATAGAATCAATTTCTTATTTTGAAACAAGAAAACTCACAGTATAAATTCTTCAAAAACCATTATACATTCACCCAGAGTAAGACAATCCTTACTCTCTTATTTAAATCTTATTCTAACACATAACAAAATAAGGAGAACATGGGATGTGTTTTTTAGAACAAATATAACCAAAACTGCAACAACCATAAAAACCAATGTTTTCCAGAATAAACGCATATTCAATTTTCAGAATCGACAACAACCGAATTCCATGTTTAATTCACTTAATTGAAGGGAATTGAAATATCTCATTCTGATCTCATAAATCCATGACCAGAAAACCAACCGCCACAAAATGCAAAACAACAGCATATATTCGCAAAAAAACAGAACATGCAATGCGTTTTCTAGAATGCACAAAATCGAAAAACAGACTCAATCGTTGGGCATCTCTATGCCTCACTTATTCCAGATACTCATACAACTTCTTTGACAATATATAAAAAAAAAAGTAACGAGTGCATACCTGAATTCCAGATTCTTAATCAATTGGCTTTAGGGTTTATATGGTATTAATCTTAACCATTTTTTCATATTTAAGTCGCAAACCTTTTGCAAAATTCCAAAATTATAATCATTAACAATCAGTCAAATTTAATCAATCATAAAATTAAAGATTGCTCTGATACTACTGTTGAAAAATTAGGTATCTGATATTAACCGCAGCAGAATAATTATGAAACTTTTTTGTAACCTTTAATTTCCCGAAAACCAAAATCTCTTTAATTATATAAAATGATTAACACAATTTATAATAAAGCGAAAGCTTAATTCGTACCTTATTTTGAAGCTTGATATTTGTCTTATCGTATCCCTCAAATCGTTCCTGAAATTGATCCGTTTCAACCACCGTAGTGGCACAAATGTCCGGCATCTAACGATATCCACAGTATGAGTTAAAAGAACTCTGTAACTCTTACAGAGAGGGTTAAGCAAGAAGTGCTAGCTCTATGGAGCTTAAGCGTATTTATAATAAGCTTTGAAATTTTTAGTAATTTAATTGAAATTAAATTCTAATTTTAATTAAACTTTAATTAAAATTATAAGTAATTCTAATTAAATACGAATTATGGCCATATAAGATTCAATATCTCATATTGATCCTTATTTATTTAATATCTCATATTTAATCATAAAGTTTCTCAAACTTTACAATCAAGTTTAACTTGTTAATTTAACTTTGTTCTCTTCAACCCAATCTACATGTGAGACCCATTAGGTTCCCAAATATTTTAGCAATGATTATAAATTATAATAGAATTAGATAAATTAAAATTTTTTAATTTATCTTTAATTTTCTAATTAAACAATTTATAATCATAGATCAAGATGCCATCTAGCAACTTGTCATGACCACCAAAATATTTAGGAATATCAAAGTAGTTTTGACTAACTTTTTCGTGCATTATTTTTTCGTATAATTCAATCCTTTTAACATATAATGTTCCAATTAGACATGGAACATGAAATTAATGTCTACTCTATTTTGAGTCTAATCATATTAGTTCTTTGTCATTAGCTATTAATTCAATTAATGACATTTGTAAACTATTTACAAAGCGTCATTTTACCTTAACCAAGGATTTCCTGAATCAATACTAATCAAGAATAACAAAATATTCTTCCTAATTACTTTAGGGTGATGAATTTTATCTTGATCACTCAACTACCTCCACATAGTTCATATTACATCTAATGACTACTAATTAAGCGACCCATAATTAAATAGATAATAACTAGTATCAAAACATAGCAATTCTTATACAAGATAACTTTGGTGATCTCAAGTCAAAAGATCACTTATAAAATCATCACAATGAGAGTTTCATAGACATACAAGTAATATTCCAAATGGATTTCTCATGTCGAGTCTGTTCATGAACTTGTTCTCTAACAAGCATCACATGTTTGTTTAAGTATCTCCATACTATAGTGTATGAGTTTAACTACTTCCTTCATAAGGAAAAACATGATATTATAATTTTGAGATTCATATTATATATGAATCTCAAAATTATAATTTCATCTGTAATGTATAATTATCTCATGGATTTTATCATATACATTTAAGTATGTATAAAATAAAGAATGCCTTTTAAATAATTTGTCACTAAACTACAACCAAAGCGATTTGGCTATAGGGCATAAACCAACAATAACGAAACAATATCCAGGTAGGCTACTCTTGCTCTATGTGAATGTGATTGATTGTTCCACTTTTTGATGCAGTGAACACTAAAGCTTCAGAGAAAATGAAAGTAACAACTAATAACCACACAAAGCGAGAGCTCGAAATTGAGTTTGAGATAGAATTTAAGTCTAGACAAAAAAATTCTAAACTTTATAAACTCACTAAATTGGTCTAAAATCGAACTTTAGGCTAAATTTTGATTTGACTAAATTTATATTTATTATCAACTATAAATGTGACTTATAATTTGCGAGCCAAATTCTTTGTTTATGCTAATAGAAATGAAATTTTTTCAATACATATCATGTCAACAACTTTTGAAGACTTATTCTATATCTATAGAAGTTTTATAACTTGAATATTAGCATAAGTTTGGATAAAAAATCCTTCAATTTCATATGAAATTTAAGGAGTTTGTATAAGAAAAAGTTCTTTATTGAACCAATGATATAATTTTAATACTTGGAACATTTCCAAAAATTGTTTGCAGGACAAATTGTTGTAGGATATATATATAAAAGAAAAAAATAGAGTTGGCAGAAATTTAGACCCAAATTAGAGTTGATAAGTAAAGTCTAATTTAATTAAGATTAAGTAAAATTTTATATACATTCGATTTGAAATATAAATTATGACTCAAAGTTTGAATTTTAGTCCAAAGTTTAATCAATATTGAAATTATGGATCAGGTTCAGATCTAAAATAAATTGGTTCCGGACCTTTTCCAACTTATTATCAAGATTAAAAAAGAGAGAGAGAATCATTAGAAAATTTTCGTATTTAACTAGATGAATGAATTGTGTGCATTGAGATGACTATCTATGTATTGGTTAATCATAAAGTTAAAAAAAATTTAAGAAAAATTCATATCAGAAGTGGTGATTAATAATAAAAGTAAACAAAATTTGAAGAGGAAAAAGAAAAAATAAAAGGAAAAATCTTAGAAGTCATATAAGATTGGTAATTATAAAAAAGGATTAATAAAGTATCAAGGGGTCTTGTGATCCTTTCTAATAGAAAAATAGTTGTACTTCATCACCTCCATCTTTGATACTTTATTAATCCTCTGTGATCGTTTCTAATAGAAAATAGTTGCTCTTCATCACCTCCATCTTTCTATTCGAACTTAACTGACGTTCGATACAGAGAAGGGTGGGCATAAGTAAGGGACATTACAACAAAAATAAAGTAGGACATGAAAGTTATAACAAAACAGTTTCTAGGTAGGCTACACTTGCTCCATGTGAATGTGATCGATTGTTCCACTTTTGCTTTTGATACGCCAAAACACATATTTTGATGCAGTGAACACTAATGCTCCGGAGAAAATGAAAGTAACAGCTGCTAACCACACAAAGCGAGAGCTCGAAGTGCTGGAAGAACCGATCTTGACATCAAATTTTGGGAGAGTGTTGTCCATGATAAGGGCATAGACAATAAGCGTAGTAATTACAACCAAAAGCAGAACAGCTCCGAGAGGAAGTGACCATACCAGAATTCCTATTATGAGTATACTGGAGAGCACCCCGACCGTGTTGAACAACATTAGGTAGAAGATGGTTGGAAGCTGACCAGAGATCACGCATATGAAATTAAATGATGTCTTTGTAGCTTTTTCCTCGTCAAGTCCACGAGGCAGGTTGCAGATGACAGTAAAAGCTGTCCCAACGATCATTACCAAGACCACTAATATCACATTCCTTGTCTTCAATTGCCAAGGCCAGAGAAGCAGCCTTCTCCTGAAAGATTGTGGGCATTGCTGAGTAACCGCTCGTCGGGAAGCTTTAGGTTGTTGCTCCGGCAGCTTCAAGAAACGCCCATCAGTTGCACCAGCCTCGCGAAGGATGTGTCCGATTTGGATTTCACGAGGAGTTATGTTATAAGGATTTTGGTAGTAGACATCCAAGGCAGTCTGACCATTTGTGTTCATGGAATTAACACTCAAGACCCGGGGACTTGGACAGTTATCGGGAAGCAACAACTTCACAGCCTGCAGATGACATAAATCATTGGCAGGCCGTATTTGCATGTTCGTTACATATCTAAAGAGTAAACATGAGAGAGAAATTGGGTTTACCCTGATTGACATTTTCGAAGTTGCGATGTGCAAAGCTGTGTTGCCCTCGTGATCTTTCCTGTTCAGAAGATGCTCTAGTTTAGACTTCGTTACCTCCTGAAACAATACCTCGAAAGCCGCCCAATGTTCACTTTTCAGGGCAAGATGGAGGGCTGTTTCGTGCTGGTGGGTCAGCCTCTGAAGAGATTCGGGACATGCATCAACTAAAACCCTTATGACTTCCTCATTTCCTCTCATTGAAGCTATATGCAGTGGAATCATGGATTGATTATCCTCCACAAGGCAGACCTCAGAACTGAGTTCTGCTAATAACTTTATTTCACGAGCACAACCCTTGAAGGACGCTAAGTGCATGGCCGTGTATCCATCGTGGTTTTTTGCAGAAACCAGTTCAGGTTTTCTTCTTCCCAACTCCGCCGCAACAAGGAGACTGCCGCGTTGACAGGCCGTGATGAGTAGAGGGTTCCCTTCCGTTGCTCTTTCCGCTTCATCCAGGAGTCCTGGATTTGTTGAAAGTAATGGAATCACCACATGAATGTAGTCTTTACTAATGGCATCCAAGAGCAGAGCCACTAAATTCATTGTTGGGACCATATTAGGAAGCCTTAGGTAGTCGAGACGCGATTGGCTCTTAGTATTTATGGAGTATAGAGTTTAAGATTATAATTTCCCAATAATTAAGTTTCTGGTTACTTGAGAGAGAAGCTGCTACGTAATTTCCTATATTACACGCCGCGTTCTAAATTTCCACACGCTTATGTTGTTTATAATTTAATTACGTGTCTAAAAGCCAAACTCATAAAAAGTTATCTCTTTTTTTTAAAAAAATAAAAGAAAAATAAATATCTAAACCAGTATTACAATGAGTTCAAAACTATACACAATAAAAGAAAGCAAATATAACACAACTTATTTACATAACCAAGCTAATTAAAGGTACCAACTATGCTTCATGTCATCACAAAAAGTAGTCTGCAGATTTTTTGCTATTAAAAAAGATCGAATCCAATTAATGATGTTCTCCGTAACTCGATAGGCTCCAATTTCCTTATGAGCAAATAATCGTGAGTTATGCTCCTTCCAAAGGCCATAGATGGTAAAAAGAAAGGCGCCTTGATAGATAATAGCATTAGGATAACCTCTCGGGAGTATCTAATAGCCCAAGCAAAAACGTGGTCCCAAGAATAGGAAGAGCCCGTTCCCGATAACAAATTTAGGATCCTACTCCGTACCACTTTTGAGTAGGAGCATAAGAAAAAGAGGTGATCACGGTTTTCAGGTTCCAATTTACATAAAGAGTAAGTAGTGTCAAAATTTCTACACGAACGACGTTTAGTCTGGAGTCTATTGAAGATAGCAAGCCATGATATGAAGGATGGCTTAGAAGAGATAGAATTATGCCATGAAAGAGAAGACCAAGGTAGCTTAGTTAATCCTTGAGTATGTAGTAGATGACAAGACTTGTTGGTGAACTGCCTACTAGTTTCCAACTTCCACAAGATAGCATCATCCTGTAGCATATCGGGAATAGAAGGTAAAATGGGAGCCAGAGTATTAAAAACTCTAAAAGTACCATATCGTTGGCCATCACAAAGAAGAGAAGAGACCCTCAGGTTCGGAGGAATTCTATTACTCAAATGCCGAATACGGGGATGTGAAATAAGTGGGTTGTAGTTTACCTAGTTGTCAAACCGAAACTAGGTCCGACTTCCATTACCGACCTGGTGCTTAATGTAAGGATAAATTATGTCATGCATACGTAGCATTTGGATCAGAAACTAAGAAAATTCCTTCCTAATGCCAACTTGCCAGAAGTTACCATTGTGGAAGCGGTAGTCATGAAGCCATTTAACCTATAACGCATTATGATCAGTATACAACCTCCAGAATCTCTTATACATTAAGACTTTTTGAGTGGAGTCAATAGACTCAATACCTAAACCTCCAAACACCTTAGGGGTTACCATTTCACTCCATTTAACTTTAGCATTTGTAGCTTTGTCAGAACTCCCAATCCAAAGAACGACTTTTAGGATTCTGTCTATGTCCTTTAGGACACCCTTGGGTTAAGTTATATGGGCTACCCAATATAAATGCAAGCTGCTCAAGACAAAAACAATCAGAGTAAGTCTAACAGTATAAGATAAGAGCCTGTTTTGCTAAGCCCGCACCTTTTTTTGTAACTTTTTCTAGTATAGGTAGACACTCTAACCGAGATGATTTATAAGAGGAGATGGGAATACCCAAATAATAGTATGTGCCAGGTGAGAATTCAACCCCACAATCTAACAAACAAGGTCCGAATTATGCACATCAGCTGAGATATGCACACTATTTTTTTCGAATTAAGATGGAGCCCAGACCAATCTGCAAATAACATTAGGGCATGCTTAATTGTAGAAAGAGAGTGAGTGTCAATGCTACTGAGAAGTAAGAGATCATCAGCATAGATAAGATGAGTAAGCTTGAGGGTGTCACATTTAAAGTGATATCGGAACCTATTGTTACATTTAGTTAACTTAGTGATCAACCTGGAGAACCCTTCCATAACTAAATAGAAAAGGTAAGGCGATAGAGGGTTCCCCTATCGAATACCCTTAAATATTTGGATTGGTTTGGTTGTGATCCCATTGACAAGAATACTCAAAGAAGGAGTTCGGATACAAGCCATAATCTAATCAATGAACCCAGGCGGTAGCTAATGGAGAACTATGGGCATGTGAAAGACAAGAAGAGAAGCATACATAGTGTGATCCTCCTTAAGGAAGCCTAGGGCATGACTTGCATGGACATGAGCTTGCAAAAGGAGGCATAGGAGCTAAAATTGGATCAGATTTGAAGTCTAAATGTGTAAGGTAAGGGGCTGAATGAAATTCTCATATCAAAGACCCAACATTCAAGTCTAATGTTCCTAAAGATCTATTACAAGATGTTAGAGGCCCAATGATTAGAGCTAGGGCCAAAGCAATAAAGCAAGCATTGAATTGTTTGATCAAAGACCTTCAAGAGAAAAAGCTCACGTTGTTGAGTTAGATTTCATCTCATAAAGGTACAAGAGGCATTGTCTTACTCCTTGAAGCCCAACATGAAGTGTCCAAAGGCCCACATTAAGTCCAATTGGAAGAACTCAGTTAAAATACCACGTGACAGCCACATACCACTTAAAAATAAGGAGAAGGATGTGATCTATAAGGTCCAATATGTTCATATCACATTTTAATTAGTTTCCTTTTTTGTTTTCCTTGAAATAAGGTCATCTAGCCAACACCTTTCTAAGTTTATTTTGTTTCCTTGCAGGGATTGATTTGTTTCCTTTTATTTAGTTTCTTCTTTAGGAAATTAAGTTAGGAATTTTTCCTATAAATAGGCACCCTCTATGTACTTTGAAAAGGGAAATTTTCATTCAGAAATAATATTAAGTATTATGGAGAGCATTCTTGCTTTCTTTATATTCTTTGATAATACTTAACTTATTGAAAAAGTGGTCTTCCTTTATGGAGTCCCAAGGTTAGAGTCCAAGGTTAGAGTATAAGTTTCAAGTTCTCTTAGGGTTCTTTCCATTGACCAACATTTTTTCCAGGGTTCTAAGAGACAAGTTCTCTTAAGGTTATTTCCATTGACCAACATTCTTCTAACCTCTTTTCTCTTTGTGTTCAATTTCTGTCCTTTTAATTTTGTTTCTTGCACTTCTGTGTGTGTTTGATTCTAGCAGTTCCTGGGCATAGTTCCATCTTGTTGAAGGTTCTCTAGGACAAGTTCCTATTGTGTAACATCCCATCACCGATGGGAATGATAAAATGGTAAATTTGGATCAGATTGTGAGTGTACATTCTACATGTATAAATTGGCCTCTATATGGATATGATTGGTGAATTTTGTAAATGCACATGATTTTACTTGCATTCGTGACAATTCCTGACATATGTGTCTATAAGTAAAATTTTAGTGAAAAATGTGAATTTTGTGTTTGAAAAATGAAATTGGAGTGATTTAAGTGTATTCGGTATGAAATTGCTAAGTGAGTACCGATAAGATTTTCGGTACTGACAACGACTGTCTAAATGGCTCTATACATTAAAGGCATGATTTAGGAATTTTGTTTTATCATGAGACATTGAAATTTGGAGAGGTTTATGAAAGCCAAAGTGAATAAATTGATTGAATTGGAAATTGATAGGCATGAAAGTGAGTGATTCTGAAAGAATTGAAATTTCAATTCAGCCCCTAAGAGTTGGAATTTTCTAAATTGAAATAGAGAAGTTAAAAGAATTGGTAAAAGGGCAATTTGGGACAAGATACTTAAGATTATAAGGCTTAAGGTTAAAGGAAGGGGCAAAATGGACTTTTCACATTTAAAAAGGGTATAAAAAGAAGAAATTAGGGTTTTTGAATGAGAAAAGAGGAAGAAGTCGTGGGAGAAGAGGAAGAGATGAAGAGAATGGATTTTTGACGAATTCACAAAGAGTTCAAGGTTTTTGAAAGCTAGATCAAGTAAGTTTAAGCTTCTTTCCTCTTGATTTATTGATTGATTCATATTTGTGAGTGTTAAAAAGTGATAGAATGGGTTATGTATATGTTTGGTTTAGGGTTTCCGATCATGGGATGAATTTTGATGATTTGTGAATGAATGATATTGGTTTAAAATAAGTTGAAAATGAAGCATAAGTGATGTTTAAGTGTTTAGATGAGTTATGTTTTGAAAAATGGGAGGAATTGGATTGAAATTGTTGAGAAATCAGGTTTCGGGAGGTTTACGGGACTCACACGTTGCGACGTGCTCATGCGCACGCCGTGGCGCACCAAGGCATGCACGCCACGGCGCAAGCGAACGTGCACGTCGCGGCGTAGGTGAGAGTGCACGCCGCGACGCACACTTGTGCCCCCGCCGTGGCGAGCTTTCTCACGCCACAGCGAGCTACTGTTCCCGAACAAGTTATGTTTTGGTTTTTAAACCATAATTTTTTGTACCGATATTCAAATGAGATAATTTCAAATTTGTTATGAACTAGAGACAGGGGTCTATACGTTTATGAAAAAGGGAAGTGTTGAATCAGTCTTTTAAAGTTCTCAATTTTGGATGGAAGTGTAGTGTAAAACGTGGTTTCGACCAAAGGATAGTCCGTATCTATTTGGAGAATAATTTTCAAATTTTTCTGAAACAAATTGAATATTTTTAGTTTCTATTGAGTTCCGATATTGAGAAAAGTTAGGGACGGGAAAATTGTTGGGTTAGTGCCGGGAATGTCACGAAAATGCATAATACATATCTTTAAATTGTTACATGTGCATTATTGCTGAATTGGACGATGTGTTAAATAAATGTGTTTTGACTTGTGATAGAGGCACATTTGGAACGTCTGCCCACCGATGTTGCCGAGACTTCCAGGCGTTAGTGCGGAATTCAGGTGAGTGACCTAGACGGTTCTCCACTTATTATGTGTGTCATAATTATGTGATTATGTTTATGTGGAGAATAATGGTGGGACAGTGATTGATTGTGAAATCCGGACAGAAGGTCCGGAGTATTGGAGTGATATGATAAAGAAGTGTTATGGCTATATGAAATTGTGATTGTGATCTTAACGTGACTAATTGTAAACCATTTGACCGAATGTGGTAATTTGGAAATGATTGTGATATATGAATACATGAATAAAGTGGTTGAACTGTGGCATATGTCGTTCAGGCATGAATGCATAATCAGTAAATGAC
>JANIJH010043323.1:0-10514 GCA_024520975.1 Erythroxylum areolatum | reverse complement strand
GAAGTGTAATGATTTTGTAACAAGAATGAAATATGGCATGATTATGAGGAAGTTTTATGATTTGAATTTTAATTGAGAATGTAAATTGGTTTAAGATGGAATAAAGCGATAAGTAAGAAAAGAAAAGAAAAAATTTAGTACCGGTTTCGGATTTGGTTTAGTCTTAGGATATCCAACGTGCGTCTTTCTAATATATAAGCTACGGATGTCGGGAAAATCGATTTGGTCCGTTCGGATCATTTATGCTTCCGTCCCTTCGATTCGGATTGTTACCTTATGATTCGATTCTATTAATTATTCTGATTTGTTATTCGATTTAGATTTACTTTCGCTTTGCGTTTCGCTATGTTTATTCGATTTGCTTTTGATACATTCACTTCGATTGGCTTCATTCGATTTCGTATTCGCTTCGTCTTCACTTTTGTTTCGGTTAGGATCGGGTCTCAACAAAGAGTGTTTGAAAAGTAATAGATCCTCACAATCCCTTGCAATCCTAAAAAGTATTTTCTTGAAGCCATTTTTTTTTCTAACCTTGTATCCTCTAGTGTATTCTAGGAATGAATTTTTGTAATCATACTATTGTTCATTGTGGAAGTTTGTAGATTTTATTCATATTAAACATTAAAGTTATCTTTTTCTTTTCTACTTACTACCACCATTCTTATAGTCCATCTTTTCTCAACAAAGAACCCTACAAGAGAGTCAAATAATGACTTCAGAGAAAAATAATGACTTGACACAGCTTTTCCAAGTCACATGTTGCCTAATTTGCCTGACTCTATTTGCTAGCAATACAGTATTCTAGACTATCAAAACTCTCTTTATGCACTAGCTTCTGCTAGTTCTGCAGAGAATACGGTATTTATGGCATGACTTTGTCTTAGGCAACATAGATGTTGTCCTCCAAAATTGTAACATAGCTCTTCGACGACCAACGAGTGGAAGCTACAATATGATACTAGAAAATGGAAGAACAAACCCTAGTCCTCAACACAATATCGATACAATGAAGGAGATGATACATATTTTTGGAATGGACTAACAGTAATGGATATAACAAATAGGCAAGCAAAACAGCTAAAGTATGGGATAAACCCTACTGTTGGATGGAGTAAACTAATAAGGAGAAACATTATCAAGCCAAATGTCAGCTTCTTGAGCTAGTTAACCATGAAGGACAAACTTAGCACTATGACAAGATTAAAATTCCTTTCCTCCCCTAAAAGAGAAGTATCCTTTGCAATCTAGATGAAGAGGACAAGGACCATCTATTTTTCAGCTGTGAGTTTTCTAATAGAGTATAGAGGCAAGTCGCATCTCTATGTACACTCAATGGTTATCACAGCAACCTGAATGAAATTATCCAAGAAATACTACTAAACCATGCATCTAAACACGACAAGGATGCTTACATATACCCCTTACAACATGTATTTAGGAGATTTGGAGGGAGAGGAATAACAGAAGATTTGTGGAAAGGGAAAGAGGCATACTTGCCCTCACGGAAATCACCTATGATAATATTAGAAAACAATTGGTCATAAACCAAATGGAGAAGAAATGCAGCGAGAAACTAGCTATTTCTTGGAGACTCTAACAAGAATCCAAGACTACCCAATACGTAGAGCAGTAAATTTCTACATCCTAATCTAGTTAGATGCCACACACATAATAGATCTGCAGGAATCTAAAGATGGATTCTTACCTTACAGAGTTCCTCCTCCGTAAGATCTTTACGTCAGACCCTTCACAGATGCTGAAGACATGCAATTGGGAGAAGCGAGAGAGTAGCCAGAGCTCAAACATGCAGCAAGACCCTTCGAGCATTCCTAATAAGAAAAAATGAGTGAAGACGAAAAGAGAAGATGAAGTAATGAAGATCAAACCAGAAAGTTCTTACCTCCATAACCATCTTGAGTCGCTGATGATGGAGATTTGGAGACCTAATTCGGAAACTTATGGTGAAACTTTAAAAGGAGAATTTTTGTTAACTCGTTTAAGGAAGAACCAAGAATACATAAGATGGCTTTATTCACGGTGTCGTTTCTTTAGATTACGATGTTGTTTGGTCTTTGTTTTGATATCCTGTTAGTAGGATAATGGATGTACTGAAAAACTTTATAATTTAATTCTTTTTCATTTTTCAAAAAACCCTTTTCAATAAAAAACTATAGGGTTATAGATGGCTCAGACTTTGCTCTAGTGAATCATAATTTTTAACTTATATATAGGTAGACCTTGGAAGCAGTACTTGAGGTCTGTGGTGATGTGGTCAAATATTGGCAAAGCTTTGATGTGTGAATGTCATATTAAGTGGCTTGGTAAGGGTTTTCACGTGAAGACACAATATTTTATTGAGTTTTTGAACATTGATACTGGTGGCAGAGTCTCTAACAGAGTGAAAGGGCCTAGCTTTAATATTACTGGATCAACCGAAGCTTCAAAGTTCACAGTGGCAAATTTCATGTTTAGAGATTCATGGTTGGCTTTTACTAGTCATATCCAACTATAGACTACGATGACATGTTTCTAATTCATTATTATATGATACATGTAAAAAAGCTCAAAGAAGAGTATCTATGCAAAACTAACCATAATCATGTACTAATGATATATTTTTATTGGTGTCAACCTGGGATAAAAAGACAAGGCCATACCATATTCAAGATCATTCTTGTTGGAAAATCGAGTCGAGGTCTAATCCCGATCACAACGGAGTAATTACGAGAATTATTTCGTAAACTTTGATTTCCTGAAAATCAAGATCTCTTTAATTTTAAAAAATGATTAACACAAATCATAATAAAGTGGATTCTTAATTCATATGTTATTTCGAAACTTGATCCTTTTCTTGTCGTATCTCTTAAACCATTTTCAAAATTAATCTGTTTCAATCATCATAGTTGAAAACATGTCTGGCTTCTAACAGTATCCATATAATAGATTAACAGAACTCTGTAACATTTACAGAGAGGGTTAAGTAAGAAGTGTTAACTTCATTAGAGCTTAAGCCTATTTATAATTGGTTTCGGACGTTTTAGTAATTTAGTCGAAATTAAATTCTAATTTTAATTAAACTTTAATTATAATTATAAATAATTTTAATTAAATACCAATTATGCTCAAATTAGATTTAACATCTCATATTGATATTTAATCATAAAGATAGAAACTGTCTTTTTTTCAAGTGCTCTTACTCCACTACTGTATAAAGCCAAATCCTCCATAAACTTGTACGGTCTATTATCTTGTATGACTAGACTACTACCCTCCCATGGATTATCCACGTGTCTAGCTCATGGTTGCAAGATTGCCAGCTACATTTATACATAATGGTAAAGGGGCTTAAACAGCTTTTTCAGTCATAATCTACAACATATGGCGTAAGAGAAATTGAAGAACATATCGTAAGGCACAAATCAGCCCATACCAACTTGCGAATTATTTTCAATGAGATGTAAAGCCTTATTATAATGAAAGATGCAACCCAATGCTTGTCAGAGAGTATAAAATTACGTTGGTTCTTATAACTTAGATGGTTACATATTCTGCTTTACAACATGTGATTTGTCATTTTAAGAGATTCTTTTGATTTCCACAGAGGAAATTTCATTGTAATGTTTTCAATAATTTCAATATAGTTAATGAATTACCTTTATTTTTCAAACAAATGTTTCTTAAACTTTACAATCAAGTTCAACTTGATTAAAATAACTTTGTTCTCCGGAACCTTTTTTTATGTGAGACTCATTAGATTCTCAAATATGTTGGCAATGATTAAAAATTATAACTCTAATTCATAATTAGAATAACATAAACTAAAACCTTAATTCTCCAATTAAAAAATTTATAATCATAAATCAAGGTTGGAGTTTAGCAATGCCTCATGACCACCCAAATATTTAGGAATGTCAAAGCGATTTTGACTAACCTTTCCGTGCATGATTTTTCTATATAATTTAATCCTTTCATCATCCAGTGTTCTGATTAGATATAGAGCATAGAATTAATGTCTACTCTATTTGAGTCAATTAATATTAGTTCTCTGTCAAATGGATTTCTCATATCGACTCTGTTCAATGAACTTGTTCTCTAACAAGAGCTCACACGTTTGTTTAAGTATCTCCATGCTTTAGCCTATGAGATCGACTAATTCCTTTATAAAGAAAAACATAACGTGTGTTAGTCTTTTCGCATTCTATTAATGTCCAATCTTAATAAAACAATGACTAAGAACAATTTAGAGATAATACAAAAGATACAATATGAATCTCATAGTTATAATCCCATTATAATTTCATTTGCAATGTATAATTATCGCGTGGACTTTATCATATAAATCTAAACATGTACAAGATAAAGAATGTCTTTAAATTATATTGTCACTAAAATAAAACCAAAATAATTGGTTGTATGGCATAAACTAACAATCTTCCACTTGCACTAAGTCAATCATTTAAGTATTATATACCATATTAGTATGTAACGATTCTCTGTAGTGAGCACTTGCTTATATCTTACAACTTCCATCTCAATTATCATCATAATTAAGAAAGTTTGCCTAAATACATTCTTATATATCTTTGATGAGACATTATCTCCTTATGCATGCCCAATGAATCTAATGTTTGACAGTACATTACTTTTTTAAATAATGCAAGGAACTTTATCAAGTTCATTAAAGCTTATTGATCCAATTAATCATTTCTTTAAAATATATTATAGCTTAATTAGCAACTATTGCTATATTGGAACCTTTCCAATCTTAAAATCATTTTGGCCTAAGTAAAATAAATCTTAATTATGATTTATTTCTAAAGTAAATATCCTTATCTCCTTAAACTCAAATATCAACTCATAAATAGAATAAAGAATATCTTCAATACTTCATAAGTATTTGATATCTCAAACATTAAACACTTTTAGTACATTATCTCTGTACTTAGACTTAGAATATATGAACAACATCCAATTATCTCTATAAATTTAATTCCTGGAATTAAGTTGTTATCTTTTCATATGGAACAAGAGTTGTTCTTGGACAATTATGTTTTTCAACAATTGAAAGTTAGAATAGTTGTTCTCTATGGGCAATATGTCTCCACACACTCGCACTGAAGAGGACAACTATACTTCCACTAACCTACTTGTAAATATGATAAATTCACAATCATCTCTAAAACAAACTCTTTGAATTCATCTTAAAGTTAAATCTTTCAATGTCTCGTAGCTTTTAAACTATACATCTATTAATAAAGGCATTAGTTCCAATTAGATGTATTGTCATTAGTTTTAACTTTTCAAATTTCATCATACTCTTACTACTTATCTTAAGAACCATTTTTTTGTAAGTATACATTGAAACAAACAATTTATTCAATGAATCTGTAAGATTATATCCAACCTTTTAGATATCTCATTACCTCTTATTACCTATTTTAGTTTAAAACTTAATGGATAATTCTTGCTTCAACTAAGCATTATGTGCTTAAATCATTTAACTTTGACTTAACATTTCATATCTAATTCAATTGGAACTATAGGAGGTAAATCATTGTATTAGGCATAGCTATAGAAGAAATAATATTGCATCATACAATATCTCATAT
This sequence comes from Erythroxylum areolatum, assembly GCA_024520975.1. Taxonomy (NCBI): domain Eukaryota; kingdom Viridiplantae; phylum Streptophyta; class Magnoliopsida; order Malpighiales; family Erythroxylaceae; genus Erythroxylum; species Erythroxylum areolatum. The sequence continues at coordinate 4,905 of JANIJH010043323.1, read as the reverse complement.
TGTAATTTATTCCTTAGATAAATCTATACTCTTATAGAATTTAGTTATAAAGGCATTCACTAGAGAATCTCATTCCTTATAAATAATAAAAAAATTTAAAACTTACCACAATGATCTCATCGAAGTGCTTTAGCATTATCAATGCTTAATTTCTACTTAGATTTAAACTATTTGAACTTTTCAAAAATTTTAAATCATTATTTCGTTTAATACATATGACTACATCACGTAAAGCCATTAGCAACCTAATGAAATATAAGTATTATTCTTTTATGAATTGTTATTCTGTCTAATACATTACATGTATAAATTTAACAATTTAATACCATCATCATCCTTTCACCAAAGGTTGATTTGGTTATTCTTTAACTTTACAAGTTTCAGAAGTTCCATACGATTCATAATCAAAAGGATACACATATCTTTGTATGTAAGTTTATGATTCTAGATTTGTTAATTTAACTAATATGACATAAAAGGATAGTCTCGGTTATACAATTTTATATCCTTGCCACTCATGTTAATCATAAGTGTCCTTTGATCTAACACATACAAACTATTTGCATAAAATTGGATTAACTACTTTTAATCAACAATTTATTTCTTATCATGCTTTGAACATTGTAACAATGTTGAATCTAAATTCAATATCAAATACTCATAAGTATGAACTAGAAATATAAACGATCTCTATCATGTCATGTATAGGCAAGAAAACTCATGCAACCAATTTCTTCTTATGAAAAAATATTATCATACTATAGCAAAGCCTTTAATTATAGTCCACAATTGTTCTTTTAGTAGGCTAAATTAAGTTGAACAATTCCATCAAGTTATTATACCTTTCATCTCTACTTCATGCAACCTCTTGCATTTTGCTATCATGGTATTGACATACATCTGACAAGCTATCAAAGTTTATGAGATATTAGCTAACTCAAAATGTCAAATAAATTTTGTCATCTATATGAATTTGACATATCTATAAAACTTTGTAACCGAATCCTCAATAGGGATTGTAGCAAAATTGCATAATAGGCATACAATTTTCTAACTTTAAGAACTCTTCTTAAACATAACCTATGTCTAAGAAATTGGGTTCACTAAGTCTTAGTATCAACTATATTGAATAAGGTAAATTCCACTCAGAATAAAATATAAATGTAAGAAAAACAAGTAATTAATTATATGTTATGACTACTAAATGAGATCAGGACTTAATCATCTATTTGGTTACTTTCACTATTTTATTCAAAATAATAGCCCTTACTACTATTCGGAAAGATTACTCTAATCTTTCTAGTGGACTAGGATCTCATTTAAATATAGTTGATCTTGAGTTTGCTCAATAAACCAATAAAAATTAAATTAGATAGACAACAACTTATCAATTACATCTCATGTGACTCCTAGATCTTTTACAACTCTTGTCAAAACATATCATATATGTCATTTCTAACTCTACCTCTAAATTCATATGATCATGAGTTTGCTCATCCAAATGACACAAATTTAGTTAAGTAGAACTCACTGTCATAAGACCAAACATATTCGGGTTAAAGCCGCCTTGAGTTTGCTCAACAAGCCTAAAAGAAACATAACTCTGGTTTAAGAATAACAATGAAAGGCAACAATCATGTTCTCAACATATACTTAATATCTTGAGAACATATTAAGTATTAACAAGGGATTTATGTTTGTTCATCCAATCAAACACAAAATTGCATGTAAAATATCAAACATATTAATCATACGATTTAACATGCATTCAATATATATATATATATATCAACCTTATAAATAAAGTATAAAACTTGTGCACTCATAATCAAACTATATGCATAAAATATCAAGCATCATTTGATTCTAGTTATTGCTTTTCATAATCTAAAATAATAGCTCCCACTTTTTGGAAAAATTAGATTAGATTAAACTCATTGAATCCTAAATATGTTAAATTCATATTCTAAATAGAAATTTAATTAGATTTGACAACAATTTTCAAATAGAATTAGAAACTATTTCTAATTATCTTGGCTCCTTTGTTGAAATTTAATTAAAAAATTTTCAATAAATTATTCTGCTTATTATAATTTAGAAAAACTACTTTTTCAAAATTATATAAGTGACATATTCTAATTTAATTAGAAGTTACTATTTCTAATCTCATTAGAAATTATCTTTCCTTAATTAAAAAACTTTTTTTAATATTAAAAAGAAATTTCAAAATTAAATAAAAATACCTTTCATATTTAATTAAGAAAGTTCTTTATATTTTTTATTTAGAGATTAATTTTGCAATTAATTAGAAAATCTTTTTTAATAAATTAGAAAACTATTTTCAAATATTAAAGAAAGTACATTTTTCTTAATTAAAAAATAAAAACTCTTTTCAAAATTTAATCAGAAAAATACTTTTCTAATAAATCAAGAAACTTATTATTCACAAAAAATCAATTTCTAAATAAATTGAAAAATAATTCTCTAAAAAATAAAATCATAAATTTAATTTTTCTCAATCAAATTGAAATAAATAAATTTAATTAAGAAACCTCTTTCTTAATAATTTAAGAAAATACTTTTCTTAATTTTAAGGAGTCTAATAAATTAATTAATTTCAATCTTATTGACATTAATTAATTCTAATTTTAGAAACTACTTTTCTATTTAATTAATTTCAATCTAATTAAAACTAATCAATTCTAATTTTTGAAACTAATTTTTCGAAATTAATTAGGAATCAATATAATTATTAATCTTAACCATATTAAGAAAAATCATTACTTTATTTTTTTGGAGTTAAGATCTCGTCTTAATATAATCTGATTATATTGATTATCTAACATAATCTAATTATAAGAGATAATTCTTTTAAATATTTGCTTGATTCTAATTATTGATTTGATAATTAATTTAATTTAATAATTCAACTTTTGAAAAATTAAACTAAATTACAAAGTATTCCTAATAATAATTACTCCATGAAAAAATTAGAAAACACTTTTCTAAATTTATTAGGGATCTAAACCTAAGGTTTAAAAACATTTTTTTAAAATCAAATAAAAGGGTAAATGTGACTATGCACACGTTGGATATGGGATTTTTCGATTTCTAATGCGGCGTCCTTGTTTGGCTTTAGAAAAGTGAGTGCAAGTCAACCCATAATCAAATAGTTAGTTGAGGCTGATCGGTTTAGAGAAATTAGGCAAAGAAACCAATTTAAAAAAATAACATGTTCTTATACTTCAAGGTACGAATACCAATATAAAATTTTGAATTGAACCACATTTCTCAACAAATGTTGCAGAGAAAAATGAAGACGATGACTCCACTAGGGAATTTTGGAGGAGCTGAAGAGTTAATGGAAACATCATCGTTCAAACTACTACATAGCAACGCAACGTTTGAATAAACCCACACCATTGTTATCAAAAACTAGCACTTATATTAGTCATCCCTTACGTGTATTTAAGATGTAGTAGTAACAAATAGTGACAAGCATATAACATATTAGATAAAGTCTTCCTCTTCTAATATTCTCTCTGTGTGTCTCTTTTCCCTTCAGTCTCTTCTTCTGCATATCTCTCTGCTTTTCTCTCTCTTCTGGTTTCCCTCTCATTTCTATTAACACAACTATCACAAAGGTTGCACTCTAATTCACTATCATCAAAGTATATACAACATTTGGCATCAAAGCGGATAATTCAGGGAGAAACAATGGCAGAAAGTATGAGAGTTGTGAATATGCGGAAGCTGGAAGAAAACGTGAGGAATTTGGTGGAGGCGCAGACGAGAAACAAGAAAATGTTTTCATAATTTCAAAACAGACCCAAGAAGATGAGGAAGGAAATGTTGGAGTTACGAACTATGTTTCTGCAATTTTTGCAAAAGCAAAGGAGAGAACTAGAAGACACAACTTCAAAGTTTTCCGAACCCACCTCCCAAAGTAATCATCCAAAGGAAGAGAAGGATGAAAACTCAACACTGACAAGGTTGAGTCAGATTGAGGTCCTTTTATTCGATAACGACAATGTCAAATTATGGTTATATCGCTGTGAGCAATTTTCCAGTTGGATCAAATTCCAAAGAAAACAAGTGTTTGTATAGCAATTTTGTATATAGATGAAAGAGCTCAAGAATAGTATCGATTATACATGAAGAATCGTCATAAGGTAAAAATGGTTGATTGAGACGAGTTCACCAAGGCCCCCAAACAGAGATTTGATGCGAAAATTTGTAATGACCTAGTAGGGGACTTCAAAGAATAAAAGTAAGAGGGAACGGTGCTAGATTAATGTGCTCAATTTGACCATCAATCCAACCAGTTATCGCAACTAAAAGAGTATTTGATTGGTTTTTTTGTTAAGAGGCTTAAATTGGAGATTGACGTGACTATGAAACTGCATGAACCTCACTCATTACATCAAGTGTATATGATAGCTCATAAACAAGAAGATATAGTGATGTCTAAAAGGAATACCCTCCTAAGTCGAGGGAATACAATAAAAAAAATATGGGCAACGGAGGAAATTATAAATAGTTTCGAGACTGCAACACACAACAAAGATAAACATAAGCTCAAGCTTTGATGGAATACAGCCTACACCAACACCTACGTTGCACTCATCATTAATAAAACCTTCTAAACCTAATAAACACATCATTAGCAAAGAGTTCGACGATAAGCAAGCGAGAGGGCTTTGTTTCTAGTGTGATGAAAAATATAGTCCATGTCATAAATATAAAAATAAAAATAAAACAGTTGCCGTTTTATGTGATCGCTGGAGATGACAACTCAGGTCGAAGTAATAACACCTCCTGAGACTAAACTCTAGAAACAATTTCCAAAGGGTAATTTGGTTGACAAGGATCTGAAGGGGAAGGGGATTATTGCAAAGAAAATGA
>JANIJH010043283.1:0-10515 GCA_024520975.1 Erythroxylum areolatum | reverse complement strand
AGAAGAGAGATTCACGTCCAAAGAAGAGAGAAAACATGAATGCCCCCTAACTAATGCTAAAGGACCCTATTTATATTAGAGGAGGTCTTGTAGGAGAGGATTTCTTTTCCAAGTAGAAGTAAGTCTTTCTTTCCTTATAGAATTAGGATCTTTACAAGGAGATGATTTCTTTTCCAAGTAGAAGCTGGTCTTTCTTTCCTTATAGAATTAGGATCTTTACAAGGATATGATTTCTTTTCCAAGTAGAACCAGATTTTTTTTCTTTCCTTGTCGAATTAGGATCTTTACAAGAGTAGGACTTTTTTTTCCTAAAAATTAGGAATCTTCATTTCTCGCAATCTACATGTCCCTTGACTATCTAGATTGTTCCTAGGTCCATTTCTTGCAGTGGCGAACAAGAATCTTCCGAAATGTAGAAATCTTAGTTGAAGTAGGATTCCTTATAGGATTAGTAAACTTAATTTTTGACAAGATTAATAAACTTAGATACAATGCACTATCATTAATTAATTGTCTATTTATTTTCTTTTCTTAGTTACAGGAAAAAAAATTAATTGTTTAATTTGACAAATATAATGTATAAAATAAAAATTATTCTATAAATTAATAAAATATTTATTTATCGATAAATTAATAAAATAATCATTTATTGACAAATTAATAACTCCGTATAAGACAATAATTTTTTAGGTCCCAACAATATTCATTTATCGAGGTTTTACTGTATAAAGATATGCAAAATCTTTACATCCTACATTCACGTATATCCTATATTTACATATATCCCAATACTCCTTCTCAAGTTGGTGAATGAAGATTTCAAATGCCCAACTTACGGATAAGATAGTCAAAATGACGCTTGTTAAATGCTTTCATCATTATAACAGCAAGTTGAGTATAACTACAAACATTTTGTGTGACAATGTTCTTAGACTAAACCTGATCATGAACATAAGGACAATCAACATCGATATGCTTAGTACATTTATGGTGCGATCTTGAATGATTAAAATAGTGTTTTGAGCCATATTAGGTCACAAGTTATTGTAAACATCAATTGATATTCTACTTCAACAAAGGACTAGGATATCGTGGTCTATTTCTTTGTCTCCTACGAAATAAGATGAAGTACCTAACAGAACAAAATACCCAGTAAGTGATTGCCGGGTGAGAGGATAGCGAGCTTAATCAGAATCATAATAGGCATACAACTGCAAATCACTATCCACTAGTTGTAAAATACCCTTCCCAGGATGAGCCTTCAAGTAGCGAACCATTCTTAATGGCATATCCTAATGGTCCACATAGGGCGCTTGCAGGAATTGTGCTAGAATATGCATAAAATAACTCAATTTGGGTCAAATAATGGTCAAATAAATCAACTTCCCCACTAGGTGATGATATCTTTTGGGATCATCAAGTAACTGATTGGAAGCCATCACGAGCTGATGACTCTATTCAATCAAAAAAATCAATAAAGTTTAGCACCTAAGAACTCAATTTAGTGAAAATGTTGAGCACATATTTAAGTTGACCTAAAAATTCCCTATGAACATCTAGCCACCTCAATACCAAAAGTTTCGTATGAATACAACAACCAAGATAAAACTTAAAAGTGACTAAAAGTTTACCATCATTGTTAGCAATAATCAAATTGTCAACATAAATAAGCACACACATAATAGCCACCCCCTTTTGAAAAGTGAACAACATATAATCAATATAGGATTGAGTGAAATCATTAGAAAGTTTAAAAACCCAAGTTCCGGACATCTATGATAAGCCATATAAAGATTTGTTTAAATGACAAACCTTATATAAATGAGTAGTAGCAAAGCCAAAAGGAAGCTTCATATAAACTTCCTTACTAAGAAAGGCATTATGAATGTCTATTTGATGTAATTTCAAATTCTATGCGGTTGCAATAAATATAAATGTTCTCACAGTCACCATCTTAGCCACAAGTGTAAATGTTTTATTGTAGTCTACACCTTCAACTTGCTTATTTCTTAAGATCATTAATCAGGCTTTAAATCATTTGATCATACCGTAATAATTGAACTTTATTTTATAAACCAATTTACACCCAATTTTCTTTTTTAAGGGGTGGAGTCTTGATAATCTGAGTAGTAATCTGAGCATAATTCTTTATAAGTGCATCAATATCCTATTTCATAGCCTCGAGCCACTATAGGTCATGCACTGTCTCCAAAACTTAAGTCAATTTAACCTCAATAGACAGTGATGCAAGAAAAAATTGTCACAATACAACCGTATAGGTTGTGTATGCTCTATCCCAAATGAGCAAAAAAATGCTTCCATATTTGCTCTCAATTTATTGTAGATATCAAGCGATATTCTACTTCATCAAAGGATTAGGATACCATGGTCTATTTCTTTGTCTCCTAAAAAATAAGGACGTACCCAATAGAACAAAATACCTAGTCAGTGATTGTCGAGTGAGAGAATGGGTAGCTCAATTAGAATTATAATATGCATACAACTGCACATCACTATCCATTAGTAGTAAAATACCCTTCCCAAGATAAGCCTTAAAGTAAAAAACCATTCTTAATGTTGTATCCTAATGTTCCACCTAGGGCGCTTGCATAAATTGTGCTAGAATATGCATAGAATAACTCAATGTGGGTTGCATAATGGTCAGAGAAATAAACTTTCCCACTCGGTGATAGTACCTTTCGAGATCATCAAGTAATTGCTTGGAAGCCACCATAAGCTGATGACTTTGTTCGATTGAAAATTTAATAAAGTTTAGCACCTAACAACTCAGTTTTAGTGATAATATCAATCGCATATTTGAGTTGACATAAAAAATTCTTTGCGAACTTCTAGCCACCTTAATACCGAAAGTTTCATATGAATACAATGACCAATATAGAAGTTGAAAGTAGCCAAAAGTTCACCATCATTGTCAGCAATAATCAAATCATCAACATAAATAAGCACAAATAATAACCACCCCCTTTTGAAAAGTGATCAACATATAATCAATATAGGATTGAATGAAACCATAAGTTTTAAGTGTATTAGAAAGTTTAAAGTCCCAAATTCCTAGCACTTGTCATAGGCCATATAAAGATTGGCTCAAATGACAAACCTTATCAAGATGAGTATCAGCAAAGCCAAAAGGAAGTTTCATATAAACTTTCTTACCAAGAAAGGCATTATGAATGTCTATTTGATGCACTTCCAAATTATATGCAGCTACAATGGATATAAATGTTCTCACATATACCATATTAGCCACAAGTGTAAATGTTTTATTATTGCCTATACCTTCGACTTTTTTATTTTCCAAAATCACCAATCGGGCTTTGAATCATTTAATTATGCCATGAGAATTGCACTTTATTTTGTAAACTCAATTACTCTCAATCCCTTTTTTATGGTTAGAGTCTCAATAATCTTAGTATAATTCTTTTTAAGTGCATCAATCTCCTATTTCATAACCTCTCGCTACTATTGGCCATGCACTACCTCTAAAATTGAAGTTAATTTAACCTCAGTAAATAGTGCTACAAGGAAAGCTCTACATGTACAAAAAAATTTACCATATGTCACATAATGAGCAATTGGACATGAGGCTCTTGAGGATGATGACAATGAAGATAAAGTGAAAGGGGAGGGGATCTATATGAAAAATAGTGTTGGTAATATAGTCTCTAAGCTAAGTGGAGGGCTAACAAATGTAGTGTCTATATACCATAGGCTCGACATCAACCTATAAGGCTGTTGTATCACTTTCAGTATTGGTAGCGTCACTCCCCCTTTCCTCCATTTTAGCCTCTAAATTACTTTCACTGCTCTCGCTCCCCTTCTCTTTATGTTGCCTAGCTGAACTACCCATCAAAATCAAAGCAATAACACCATCTCACTACCACACATCATTGAGCAAATTATTATGATTGTTAAACTAAGGTCTCCACCATATTAAATTGCAATGGGCAAAGCCATTCCAACACTTTCATTAGAATTAGGTAACTTTTTAACATAAGGAAATTTATCTTCAATAAAATCAACATCTCGTAAGACAAAATAAGCAAGGACTTAACAACATATAATTTCTAGTCCTTTTGAGTATGAGAATAACCAAAAAAAATACACCACTAAAACCATGAACCAAATTTATTCCAATTGCACCCATGATAATGAGTGTAATATAAACAACCAAATGTACAAATATGGGCATATAAAGGTTCCTTTCCGAATAACATCTCATATGGTGTTTTACCACCATTCAAACTAGTCAAAGTCCGATTAATATGAAATCATGCTACCAAAATACATTATGTCATCCTAAAAATGCATTGCACAACCTATATTAAGAATGTTCTTATGTTTCTGTTCAACTTACCCATTGTTTTGAGGGATATCTATATATGAACTTTGAAAATTATACTATGGTTTGCAAAATGGTTCTTTAAAGGTTGAATTATATCCCATTATCATTTCATATAGTTTTAACTTAATAATTAAATTTAGTTTGAGTTATGACATAAAAATTATGAATAATGTTAAAAAACCTCAAATTTATTGACCATTAAATAAACCAAAACTGTTATTAAGAAATAATCAACAAATATTAAAAAAATAATAGGTACCACCAGAAAACTACTCAACAAGGTCCTCAAACATCATAATGAATCAATACAAATGGCTCAGTTGCTCTACTACTACTTGAATGAAAAACATCTCACATTTGTTTTGCATGAAAACATATATCAAAGTTCTTATTTTCTCCAAAGCAACTAGTACTATTCCTAGTGTCAAGAAGCAATTTAATTAATTGGAAAAGAGGATTATCTATATGCCTATGCCATAAAATGAAGGAGTACATCGCTTTAACTCATCGTGTTTGTGCCCAAGCAATGATGTGAAAGTAATAGACCCTATCTTGTTATTCACCACACTAATCAAGGTCTTTAAAGTGTGGTCATGTATCATATACAACTTATCAGTAAACATAACACACAATTTATTTCTTCTATGACGTGAGTGACAGAAATCAGATTACAATTCAATTTTTGTACAAATAAAAAATTTCATAATTTAACTCCTCCAAATTTTATGTTTCCTTCATTGATGATTGTGGTTGGCTCACCATTTGGCAAGCCTACTGGAGATGCAATCATATTTCAAATTTTTCCTAACATATTTTTATTTCCTATCATATGCTAAAATGCTCCTATGTATATTAACCAACTTGAGGAAAAATTCTTACCAGTCAATTTTTCTAAAGTGGAGATCGAACCTTTTTGTGCATTAAGCATAAAAAATAAAGTTACTTATTGATCATTTGTGAGCTTGGGAAGGTGAGTTCGATCCTCCTATGTCAAAGTTGCTTTGGTTGATGATCCAGTAGTACCGCCAATGCCTTAAGTTGTGTTAGCAACTACAGTAATGCCTCTTACTTATCCAACTTCTCCTTGCCCCCACTATTGGTGCCTTATCCTTTATTACTAGGGTCTCCCCACCCCCCACGCCCTACCCCTTGAGTAAAAAGCCATTGTTTAGGGTACCCAATGATTTTATAATCATTTCGCAACTTATAGCTAGGTTTCTTGCTGTTTGTACACACCTTCTTCTTATTCTCATTATCTTGCAAGTTGAACCTAGGTACTATTTACATCGTAAATCTAACAACTTCAATTCATTCATTCATTCATTATGGGCTTGAATCACTTCCTTGTACCTTTCTTCCCAAATCACAAGATTATATACTCAACTCAGAGAGGGTAAAGGATTCGTGCTTAAAATATTGGGACATATATTTTCATACAGCGTTGTGTCGAGTCCTCTTAATTATGCATGCACCTTCTCCTTTTTTCTCTCCTCTAGATACTTCTTTGTAAGATTACACTTGTGACCTCCCTAATGACATGTTGGTACCTTCCCGTATCTGGCTAACTCTTCCCATATAGCCTTAATTCCACCAAAGTAAGTAATAACATTATTTTATTGCTATTTGCAACTTCATGTAGCGTCCTTCAAATAATGAACCCTCATCGCATTTCCAATTAAAAAATGTTCCTTGAAGTCATCCCAAATATCTTTGACATTATCCGTATAAGTGAGCACAAATTTGACCATGGTTTTTATCATGATCATGATTGATGCATAAGTATGGAGTTTTTAATGTACCAATCTTCCACTTCATCTTAATGTTTGACTACTTTCTTGATCGTCTCATTGATGAAACCTACTTTTCGCTTAACCTTAAAGTTGTTTTTCATTACCTTAGGCCATTCTTCATAGTTAGCTTCCCTTTTAAGGACTAAATCATATATACTGTATCCTATATTATCTACTAGATAAAGATAATTAGGAGAGATCAAGTCCAAAATCTTGTTTCTCTTCCTATTGTCACCACTGCTGCCATTCTTCCTATCGCTACTTGTCATGGTCTAATTTTGTAGTTGCTGGTAGCATAGGAATGCCTAGGATTTTTGTGCGTGTGTTTGCTCTAATACCATGAAGAATTTTTATGGCATAAGATATGCCTTCTCATTCCCATTCAATGAGTATATATACAACCATACAGGATGTTTACCAAAGGTCTCGTAATGTAGAATATCTCCAAAACATATCACCTAAAGATAGGTAAAATTTTACATCCCAAATTTATGTATATCCTTTATTTACATATATCCCAATAAATGACTATCAAGTTAATCTTCTTTGAAGCTCTCACTTTTAATTGTAACAAAAGGAATTATTATTTAATGTTGATTCTCATAAAATTTTAATCACATCTCACATCAAAAGCTTGAGTATAAAAAAATGAACAAGTTTTTTGAAATTTCCCAATAACCTTAAAGATTCTTTTAATCTTAGTTTTTTTACAGATAAATTATGCTTGTTACGAATGAAAGATACTGGAACACAAATTAAAGTGTTAGAGGTTAAAGAAGAAAACAATTGCTAGTGCTTCTTAGAATGAATTAAACATTAGGGATAAAAAAACTAATAGCTCCAAAATTTTATCTTTCTAATTTTAATTCTCTGTTAGAATGTAAGAAGTTTCAATAGTCATGAAAAGCCATAGGTAATTTGTAATTATATATTATGTATTAAACCTATGATAACTGAACTTGGGGAAACAAAACTCAAAGTTAAAAATTATAAGTTAGATTTTTTGGATAAGCATTAGTTAGCCATTTCCAAACATCAATCGTATTATAATGGTATAATAATTATAAATTTTGATCTAGATAAAATAAAGGTATCCTAAACTCAATATTTAACTTACTCTTCTATATGAAAATAATCTTGCATTTTAAAAATCCTCTTTGTGAAATACGATGAGAAAAATTCGTACTTATATGGATGCACTGTGACTAATATTTGGTGATGTCAATAGTATAATCCTTCCATATGAAGCATATAGAAGTCACCAACCTAAAGATAGAAGGGAAATTCCTTACATTGAGTAATAAGAAAAATGAAAAATAGGACTATAAAATCTTATACCTGCACAAGGAAACTTTAAAAGATAAAGGAAGAACTTAAGAAACTTAACCACAACGACTAAAATACTACACATCTAGTAGTTATTATGACAAGAGATATTTTTATTTAGGAACAAAATGACTTACATTAATCAATTATTGATAAAGCAAAAAAAAAAAAGCAAGGATAGGCTTTGTTAATTGACTCATGCTTTTGATGCTAATTACTTCCTCTTTAAGCATAAATCAAAAGTCTAGTGGCTCATAAATGGTGATATGAGTGGCAACTGCTTCTGTAAAGCAATCCTCTCAAGAAGAAACGTAATAGTATAACATCACTACTAAAAGGAAATGGCCAATTGGTTCAATCATATATTGAAATCCTACAAGAAACTCATATATATTTCCAAAATATTCTTAAAGGCTTTAATAATTGTTGCTCATCTATATAGGCTCTAAAGTATTTCATCACTAAGCAAATCACAAAGGAAGAAGTTACAAATTTACTTAAGCGTTTCAATGCAACAGATATAGAGAAACTATATTTTAATCTTAAACTAAGGAAAACCCTTATCCCTTATAGTTTAAATGCTTATATTTTTTTCTACAGACATAGCTCAAGTCAAGAAAATTTTAACTAAAGCAATTTTGGAATTCTTTATAAAGTTAAGATGCAAAGAGAAGTGAACAAAACTTTCATCAACCTTATTTGTTGGGACCCATTTCCGAAACCCAATCTCGGAAACCTAAATTGAAAAACAAAGTGACGGAAACGAAAGAACGGATCATCAAGCGAAAGTCAAAGTGAGCGAACCGCTTAAACTAAACCATAACACTTATACTCTTGCTCAAAACATACAACGGAAACAAATCAAAAGCAGAATTGAAAGACGGACAAAGCGGATCACAAAATGAAAGTGGGCCAAAAGCAAACGAAAAACAAATCAGATCAAAAAGCGTGCGGAAATGAAAGCTTAAGGAGCCAAAGAAAATCGAAAGGTTCGGAATTAAAGAAAACAAAACGCTTAAGGACAAAAAATCTTAACTCCGACATCCGAAGACGTATACTTTAGAAAATCTAGTATTGGAAACTCAAGACACACTTGGTCTACGCAATTCCAGATCGATAAAAAAAAATCATCATTCAAAACAATTCAATTTCCCATTTGGAAATTCATCCACATTCAAAACTCAATTCATAGGATTCTTCTTATACAAACATATCCCATCATTTTAAATATCTTCTTTTTCTTTTCCATAAAATCTCACACATAAAAAATTAAATACCATCAATTCTTAAACAATTAGCACTTCAAATATTCAACTCAACTATTTCAATCATCGGACCTCCCGTCCAGAATCCCAACACAAACAAACACATACATACCCATAGCACTTCAATAATTCGAATTAATAATCAAAATCATCAGACCTCCTGTCCGGAATCCAAACCCATTCAATCACATTCATATGTAATGTATATACAAAACCATAACTCACTTTTCTATTCCATATACAAATGTATATCCCAATTCTATACACAAATCCATAATTCATTTACATTCCAAAATAAATGCATTTCAAACTTTAATGACATTTTCAAGCCACAATACAACATCAATCTCAAAATCCAAATACAAAGATACAAAAATCCCCACAATACTCAACATAAGCCTAAGCTCTTATTTTTACAAAAATCTAACTTCAAATACATCATATACATAAACACACGGATGTCTTGACTTTCTTTCATCCGATCTCCTTCTCGATAGCTGGAGATGGGAATGAAAGGGGGGTGAGCTTTACAGCCCGTGGATAACATGTTTATAACCAAAAAATAAGTAAAAATCATTTTTCAAAAATTTTTCCATTTTATAGAAATTTCACAGTAGAAATTTGTCAAACGCTTATTTCTCAAACTTCTCAACTTTTCAAATCATTCATGATCAGTTTTAAAACATGTATGCAACACACTTATAAATAAAACAAAGCACGTAATTCACATCAGAATGGTTTAGGTCGATCCAGAAAATAGAATGTACTACACATTCCCGCATAGCGGTCCTATGTAGCCGTGAACTTATGGGAGTCCTTTACGGAGCTCCAATGCCACTAGCGGGCAGGCAGGCGAAGCCTTTTTGACAAGTGCACTTGACAACTTATGGGACTTAACCAAACCCACATAACAAACATTTCACACTTGAAATCGGATTGCCAAAAAGGCGTATTTCAAAAACTTAGTTTTCATATCATGTCATATCAGGCACATTACATTCAGAATTTCACAGTGTCAAATCCAATTCACATAACATATTCTCAATCATTCAAAGAATGCAACAATTATACCAATTATCAAATCATTCAAACACAATGAATTCAAAAATTATTGCAAAGTCTTAAATCATTCAAAACCATGAATTTGAAAACACTTTATTTTCTTGATTTTTTTAAAAACATTTCATCTTCTTGATTTTTCGAAAACATATAGATGGCTTATAATTCAAATCATAAACATGGTACCCACCTCATATCCATGCTTAATTACTTGTCCAAAGCCTCTCTTTCTCCATTTCCTCTCTTAATTTCCCTTCCTTTAAAGCAAAATTCCCTAATTCATAGAAATCCAAAATTAAATAATTCATACCATGCAATCACCAAAATTGACCTAATAAAACTCAAACTCATACATTTCTTAAACTATATGAACCAAAATCATCTCAAAAATCCAAAGATCA
Organism: Erythroxylum areolatum; assembly: GCA_024520975.1. NCBI lineage: Eukaryota > Viridiplantae > Streptophyta > Magnoliopsida > Malpighiales > Erythroxylaceae > Erythroxylum > Erythroxylum areolatum. Next base: position 311 of record JANIJH010043283.1, on the reverse strand, counting down.
AAATCCACCCTTACCTTGAATTTTCTTCAAATGAAGAGTTTCTTGGTTCATTTGAAAGCCCTTATGCTCCTCTTTGTTTTTCCCTCTTAAATCAATTTTGAAATCTCTCTTAAAAACTTAGAAAGATCAAACCCTAACACGTTTTTCTTCTTTTCTCTTCTTCTCCATCCGAAACACACTCTTCAATTTACCAACTTGCCATTAATGAATGAGAAAAGACTCTTATGCCCTTCGTTATAAGCTTTGAAACTTAAAAGCTTTAGTATTCTTCCAATTTTGCCCCTCATGCATTTTTAACACTTTTATTCAAT
>JANIJH010043225.1:0-10519 GCA_024520975.1 Erythroxylum areolatum | reverse complement strand
CGGGAAGGTCCCGGCGACAAAAATTTTTGTTTTCCGCACCTGGTACATGTGAGGTACCTCCCGGGATTTTCCTACAGGTATAATTTAGGGCCTTACAATTCTCTCCCCCTTAAAAGACTTTCGTCTTTGAAATCCGTATCTGATGAGGATAGCTAAGGATACTGAGCTATCATGATTGAATATTATTCCCATGTTGCTTCCTCAAGCCCATGGTATTGCCAAAGTACTTTCCTAAAGGTATTTGCTTGTTCTTGAATTGTTAGACTTCTATGGCTAAAATAGACACAAGACCTTATTCGTAAGTCAAATCCAGTTGTACTTGAATTTTTGCACAGGAGTCTTATGTGTATCATCTGACTGATATCTTCTCAACGTCAAAACATGAAACGCATTATGTAACTTGGCCAACTCTCTAGGAGGAGCTAGTTGATAAGCTATTGGTCTAACTCTCTTATGAATCTCATAAGGACTGATGTATCGTGGACTAAGCTTACCTTTCTTCCCAAAGTGAAGTATGTGTTTCCATAGTGATACTTTTAAGAATACCTTATCTCCTACCTAATACTCAATATCTATTCTTTTTAGATCATCATTGGATTTCTGCCTATCACTAATAACCTTCAATCTTTGTTGAATAACTTTAACTTTTTCATCAATATCTTTTATAATATCAGGCCCAATCATCTCATTTTCACACAATCCAATAAATTAGATTTCTACACTTCCCACCATATAGAGCTTCATATATTACCATGCCAATACTAGTCTGATGACTGTTGTTATAAGCGAAATCCATTAAAGCAAGATAATTATACCAACTTCTTAAAACTTCTAACACATAACCCCGTAGCATATCTTCTAATATCTAGATAACCCGTTCAAATTATTCATTTTTCTAGGGATGGAAAGTGGTTACTAAAATTAACTTGAGTATCCAAAGCCTTTGCAGACTTTTCCAAAATCTCGAAGTAAATCTAGGATGTCCATAAAAAATAATAGATAATGGCACCCCATGCAACCTCACCATCTCATTCACATATAGGCCCACAAGCTTATCTAACGAATAATTATGACGAATAGGTAGAAAGTGAGTAGACGTGGTGAACTTATCCACAATCACCCTGATTGAACCCAAGTTTCTTATATCAACTGGTGACAATTTCATGGTTTTTATTATACTTCTTGGCTCTTATTTTTGGATTTTATGCTTAATTTAACTCTTGATTGCTTACCTTTAATTTATATAGTTTGAGGGTAAAATTGTCATAAATAATTAGTAATTGCACTAAATTAATTTTCTAGAACAATTGATACTACAAACTACAACTTTTTATTATAGGAGATTCAAGTAGTAGAGCTAAGGAGTGGAGGCCAAAGATGACAAGTCAACAAGTCAACCTGGGCAACAAGAAAGTTCGCTGCGGTGATGTGGATGTTTAGCCACAACGAAGTCTAAAGATTTACTGAAGAGAACTTTCGGGAATAGTTCACCGCGACGAAGATTATGTTTGTGTCACAGCGAAAGCTGAAGCTGATTTAATAAACCTTTTGAGAAAAGTTAGTTGCGGAGAACCCATCCTCTCACCGCAGTGAAATCTTCGAATTGGAGTACACCCGAACCATTTTTGACAAACTAATCGACTGTGCAACCCAATCCATTAACCCGTTTTATGAAAAAGACCTATTTTAGGCTAAGTTAACGGGAGAAAGCAAGCCAACACTCCATAGACACTTCATTCTCACATACTCCATCTCTCTTTCTTCTCCATCTACGATCGTTCTCTCTTCTGCATAATTTTTCTTCCATTTTTCCACTATTAGTTGCTACCATGGGTATTTCCAATGGGTACTCGGTTGTGAAGTCTCTTGGAGCTATGCGTGGCTAGATACCTCTATCCTTTTGAAGATATAGTAATGGCTTCAATTTAACGGGCTTAAAAGGGGAGTAGCATAATCTATGTTGAGCTATGATTTATGAACTCCTAGGTTAGGATTTGTAATTTATAGTTGAACATTCTTAATTAGAGTTTAATCAAGTGTTGGATATTCATTGTGTTGTTGGGATTTGTTGATGTAGAACTATGAGCTTAAATATATGAAGTCTCATATATGTCTATTTGCGATCTTGTTGAATCTCTTTTATCTTGCATAGTTATGTTTGAAATTGAGTTGATTTAAGATCCCAAATGACTTGTTGCATTGACTTACCTACTACACACACTAAGGGCATTTAACAAGGTTTTAAGAAATGGAGTTCATTGATTAAGACCTTAGACTTAAAGAGTTCTTTATGGTTTAACCATTTGAAACTTAGTGATTCCCACTCCTATTGAAAATTGATTTTGAACTATGATAGCCAGAGCTTATTTTCAAAAGGATATTATCATCATTTGATCATTGTCTTTATCTTCCTGTTTTTACATTCCGAAAAAACCAAAAATACATTTTGACACAATTTTCTTGCAATTCCTTTTAAATTCAGTTAAGATGTCCAAACACAAAAACCCCACCTTACTAATTTAACTTGCATTTCATGACATTTAGGTTAGCTTAGGTCAATTCGTTTAGGTCTGATTAAGTGAGACAACCCGAGGTTGCATTCTATATTGCAATCCTTGGATTATATTTTTTATTTGACCTCCAAGGGTAAGTACTAAGGCTCAGATCAAAATGGCGCCATTGCTGGGAACCAAGCAAATAGTTCTCTAGGTTAGCTTTTGTCATTTTTGTTGCTAAGTGAGGTTAGGAACCTTTATTTAGATTGCATTCTAGATAGTTTAGTTTCATATTTGTCAATAGTATAGGATTTCATTTTCTTAGCATAAAATTTTGAAAACATAAACAAACAGGATATTGAACTTTTTGCACTTTTCATACTTAGCATTTTTACACCCACATAATTTTGAACATTTTTTTGATTTCTTTTTAATATATACACATTTTACTTGCATATTTTACTCTCACACATACTTTCATACACCTACACACTTGCATCCATCACATCTCGCCTTTTTGTTTGACTTTGTGTGCTTGTAAGTAAATTTTGTTATATTTTATTTTTCAATTAAGTTATTCCTGTCCATGACCTAGAAAGTTAAACTTCTACCTTTCTACCCTGAAATTGAGAGACGTTTAAGAAATATTAGAAAGGAGAGGAGAGAAAAAGAGAGAAGTCAGGTAGTTGTTGAAGAAGAGTCTAGCTAGCCAAGTAGTGAGAGCGAGTTGATAGAAGGAGTGATCATGGTTAAGAACCCAGATTTTCTACAAAACCTTAATGCTAATCAACCTAGGATTGGTGATAGTGGTGGTAATAGGGAGCAGGAGCAAGTTGGTGAGAATAATGAAAATCAAAGAAAAAGAATCATTAGGGAAGCAACTACCTCTTATGTGAATTATGACCATTTACTACTGCTTGTCCTAATTTTGACATGAATTTTGAAGTTAAAGGATGGCTCATTTACTCTCTTCCTAAATTTCGTGGCTTGACAAGAGAAGATCCCTATATCTATTGGCAATCTTTATCTATGATATGTCAAAATATGAAACCTATGGGAGCTTCACTTGATCAAGTATTATGGAAGGTTTTTCACCTATCCTTAGAAGGAAAAACAAGGGAGTGGTATATGAGCCTCCCAAGATATCTGACAAATGCCTATCATAGTTGGGCCAATCTACAAAAGGCATTCCTTAAGAAATATTTTCCAGCCTCTAGAACGTTGTCAATAAGGAAGGAGATCTATTCAGCATGTCAACATTACAACGAGTCACTCTATGACTATTGGAAATGCTTCCAAGATTTGTTATCTAGATGCCCCCACCATCAGATACCTAATGAGCACTAGTGTAGTATTTTTATGATGGACTGTAAAGTCAAAATAAAGGTACGCTAGAACCGGCATCTGGAGGTTCCTTGATGGACCTTACAGCTTTAGAGGTATGGGATTTGATCAAGAAGATGGCTTTGAATCATAAACAGTATAGTATTAGAGATACAAGAGGTGTACATGAGTTGGGAGCTTCGACAACCCAATCCAGAAGAATGGAGAATTTGGAGACTAAAGTTGACTCTTTGGAGAGTAAAGTGATTTCACATTTGTCCTTCATCACTGTAGGATTGAAAAACATGAGTGTGAATCACCCAACACATTCTATGGATCTTACTGCACGTAGTTGTGCTACTTGTGGGTCAGTAATGCACATATCCATTGTCTGCCCCGGTTGTTATGAAGAGGTGTCCACTTTATATCAGGGTCGGCCCAATCAGAAATGGGACCCCTATTCAAACACCTATAACGAGGGTTCCAAAGCAAGTCCCAGGCTCAGTTGGAGGAATGTGGAAGGACGAGGACTGAACAAATTTCAACAAGGTGGAGCAGTTAGTTCTTCCACAAACCAGTTCCACAACTAACAACAAGCTCTGACTATTCAACTAAAGGAGGACACTAACCAACTTCTGTATGGAGTTGATTAAGGAGGAAAGGACTTCAAACAACAACCAGTTCAATGCAATAGCCCCTCTCATTCAATAGGATTCTTCTAAAATTGCTACTCAGTTTAATGCTCTAGAAAAGATAATAGAGCAATGGGAGACGAAAGCTGGGAATATCAACTCCTACGTCACCCAATTATCTAACAATATGAGTGAGAATCAAGCGAGAAGCAGTGGAGCTAACCCTTCCAATACCGTTATGAACTATAAAAGCTTGAATACCATAACTCTCCGAAATGGGAAATAAGTACGGTTCAAAAATCCAAATGAGGGAGAAGATGAAAAGGAGATTGAGAGTAGAGAATTACCTTCAACAACTGAGAGAGTTAAGAAGTCCGAATGTTTCAAGGAGAGAGCACTTTTGACTAAAAAGGAGTAAAAAAAAAAAGAGCAAGGAACCAAATTCTGAAACCAACCAAGAATTAAGCAAGCAAGGAGCCCAAGAAGCAAATGACAAGGAGGTAAGCCTGAAAGACCTTCCTTTTCCTAATTCATATTTGCTCAGCAAAAGGATGACTAATTTTAAACAGGAGAAAGATGTCATTGACTTGTTTGGGAAAGTAGAAGTCAACATCCCTTTGCTCGATCTACTGAAAAGGGGTTCCTGCATACGCTACATATCTTAAGGACTTGTGCACCAACAAGAAAAAGTTCAGACCAAATGAAAGAGTACAAGCCAGCTCAAATGTGCCCACACTTTTCAAACCCCAAATACCCGTAAAGTGCCAAGACCCTGGATCTTTCACCGTTCCATGCATTATAGGAAAAATTACCATAGGAGGAGCCTTGCTAGATCTAGGGGTGGCCATCAATGTGATGCCTAAGTCTATCTATACATCATTAGGAGTCAAAAGTCTAAAGCCTACATCTGTAGTCTTACAATTAGTTGATAGGTCTCTTAGGCATTCAGTGGACATTGTAGAGGAAATTTTGATCCAGGAAAACAGTTTGGTATTTCCAACTGATTTCTATGTACATGACATGTCTTCTGAAGTTGTGCAAGACACTACCTTAATTCTCGGTAGACCCTTCTTAAGGAATGCTAGTACTATGATTAGCATGAAAGAAGGTACCATCAGTATAGAGGTAAAAGACCAACAAGTGAGTTCTAACATGTATGAAGATAAGAAATATCCCCATGAGGATTATTTTCTTTTAAGGGTTAACATGCTTGATATTATTATTGATGATGCATGCTCTAATTTTGAACTCCATCATTTTTACTCTAACTCTGCACTACCCGTTGAATTCTTTGATTGTCACTGATGGCCCTTTGGAAGAAGGGTTTTTAGTTAATGCTTTAGGTGAATCGAGAATTGTGGACATTCACACCAAAGTGGCATGTGGTCAAGTTCTCTCACCATAGCATGGCTATTTACCAAATGTCCACCAGGAGACTCAGGATCCTCTATAATCATCAAGTCGTTTCTCCCTTTCACATGTTTACTTACTTTTGCTTTGTAATTGAGTATGACATTGTGGATGCATTAGTATGTTGAATAAGTGTGGGGGAGAAACCAATTCAGTAGGATCTAGGTTTAGCTTTTAGTTTATGCATTTTTTCAATTCAATAATTCCTCTCCCGTTTATGTTCGCTATACTTTTTTGGTTTGATGCATGATACATCTTCCAGGTTTGAGGAAATTGATGTGAATGATTGGATTGCACTTTGTTTTCTTGAGTTATTCTTGTGCCTAAAGACTTTGTATATGAATTCTAAGTGAACTGAGTATCCAGCTTGAGTCTTTAGTATGTTTATTAGTCAAGTTTTTTCATTTCTGTTTTTTTTGTTTTCCTCTCAGGAAAATTTCACCACGACGTGGATTCCACGTCGCTGTGGTGAAAGTTCCTTACAATCGCCGCGGTGAACAACCTTATTTCTTTCTATTCCTCTCAAGTTTATTTTGCTACGATGTGCATTTCACGTGACGTGAGTTCATGTCACCATGGAGAAACATCAATATTTTGCTAGATTTCATAACTAGGGTTAAGTTCACCGTGGCAAATTTCAGCGTTCGTCGTGGCGAAAGTTTAATCTGCACAAAATTAATGCAGTGAAATTATCCTTCCACCCTTATTTTCTCTTAACCCTTCATATTACCTCTATCCCTTTTCATCATTTCCAACCTAAAAACCTATATAAGACCCCCTCCCCCTCCCCCTCTCATCTCTACCCCTCTTTCTTCGCTGTGGCACTCTAGACATTCCCTCTCCTCCGACGCTTTTTTCAATTTCTCTTCCCTTTTCGTAAGTCTTCTTCTCTTTTCCTTATTTCTTCTTAGTTTATTTATTGTTTAGGGTAGGTTACATTTCTTATTTTGTTCTCTTTTTATATTTTCCATTTTAGTTTCATTATTCTTTTGGATAGTTTGTTTTAATCTTTTTTTTAAGTTATATTTCAATTTGCATGTTTGCAGAACAATGCCTCGTGTTAAACTTCCAAGCCATAGTACTCCCACTGCCCCTCCTAGTCCTCCTAGTGATTTTGATTTTTTAGATAGATTCACTTTTTCCAAATTAGCTGAAAAAGTAGATACTAGGCTATTCATCAAAGAGCAACCTTTTCCTTTAGTTCCCCCCAACAATCCCTTTGTCTAACAACTCGTAAACTCTCAACTTATAGAATTAGTAAAACCCTGGGACTAAGGTAATGATAAATTCGTTTGTCATTTCTACACATATGCCCGATTCCATAACACCATGGAACTTAATTTTTGTGGTGTTAAAGCCCCCAATGCATTCACCACCGCTAGCATTCGTTGCCATTACAACCTTCCTCCCGTTCTCCGTTGCCACTACGATCAATTGATCCACAATTACGCTCGAACAATGTAATTCACACCCTCTGTCAAGAGGGCACCGAATGGAATCAACCTAGATACTACCAATTGTACCTCAAGAGATCTGATCTCCGACCCCCAGCTCGTCCTTGGCTCTATCTTATTTATGACAATATCATTCCAACCACTAACCTCGCCTATGTCACTAAACAACAAACCCTCCATATATAGCTCTTAATGACTGATCGCCCAGTCGATATAGTTGATGCTATTGCCTCCGCCTTACATGACTCCATCACCACCAAAAAATTCACCAACGCCATCACCTTTCCCCATTTTATCACTGACATATTTCGGGCACACAATGTCCTGAAATTCAATAATGATGGCTATTTCGACCCGGCCCCTCTCTTTAGATACACACACCTCAAACAACCCACAATTCACCCGCCTCAACCCTCCACCCAGGTTCAGGATATTGATGCAACCTCTTCAGTTGCGACACCAGATAAGGACAACCCTCCAGTTCAGGATGCTCCTAAGCTCATGACTTTACAAACCCTCGCTGGTAAAGTTGACAGCCTTTTTGCAAACCTCAATCATCTCCGCAATACTCTCTTTCAGGAGATAGCTAGGAAAAAAGAGAGAGAGACATTATATGATCGTGATAGGCGGTATTGCCGGTAGATTGAAGCGTTGCTCGCCGAGCACTTTCACTTTCATCTCCCTTCTGATGACCTCTTTGGCGATACAGGTACATCGGGAGCAGGTCTCTCTAGCTCTTGGGATGATCATCCTGTGGAGTAACTCGAGTCACTTGTTCTTTGTGTTTTCCTTAATTTTGTTTTAGTTTTCAGTTTGTTGGATACTCAGTTACGCTTTTGTCATGTACAAACATTAATGGCCGGTTATTGATATAATTCTCTTTGTGCTTTTTTCAATGTGTTGTCCTTGAATAGCCTTACACTTCCTTTTCAATGCATAATTCTTCTTCACAATGAGGACAATATGATGTTTAAGTGTGGGGGAGGTTGTTCTAATTTGGCAATTTTTGTTTTATGCATCATTTTTGGCCATTTAATCACTTGTGCAAGTCATTTGTGTGTCATATGCAAATTTTTAAACTTGGTAATTGAGGAAAATCGCATGTTTCAATTGTTTTTACCATTTTTTGCTACGTCGAACTCTGGGTTTTGCCACGACAATGCTACGAAATTGACACTATCCTTCCTAAAGAAACTATTTTAAAGTCCCTCATTTCAATAATTCTCCCTAATTAGATTCTTTTCACTCTTGTTTCTTGAAGATTTTATAAATTTCAAAGTGGTCCATGTGTTTTTGAAAACACCATTTATGTTTTTAAATGATAATTGATTTTGGTTAATGTAGTTCCATTGTTTTCATGAGAAGCAAGTGAGGGTATGCTAAGAGAGTGGCATTATGTGTTTTTAATCCTTGAGATTGCTTAATTGAGATACTAGCCTTGATGGAAGGATATTTGAGCCTAAATTCTTTCATTTTTGTATCCATCTGCTTAATTTCATCTCTCTTTAGAACTTGTTTTAATTCTTGATTAAAGCTTGATGAACTAAAATTTTGTTAATATGATTGAGGCATTTCTTTCCAAACCCTACTTACCCTAACACAAACCCCAAACACTTAACCTTTGCTAACCCTTTTAAGCCTTCTTTTGAGTGCATGCATATTTCACAGTTAATATGAGTATCTCATTTCCAGTTTAAGCTGATTAGAAAAGGAGAAAAAGGGCTTCTTTACAAAACAAAAAAAAAAAGAAAAAGAGTTCCAAAAATTCCTAAAATGTGAAAAAAAACAAACAGAAAGTTTCCTCAAAAGAGAAATGTAATAAAAATGTGTTAAATTATATTTGTTGTTTTTTTGTAAATATTTTCTTACTTATAGTTGGAGTTTGTTTCATGAGATAAATAATTGTGGTGCAAGTCCTCTTTTTTCTTCTTCTATTCAATCCATTTCATTTACCCTTCTGTACATTACAACCTTGAAAAGTCCTCTTGATTTTCGAAATTATAGTTCCTGTGGTGCAAAGGTAGAATTATCCCAAGCTTATAGAAGATAATGAACTAAGCAGTTTGTAGCGTGAAATTATCCTAAGACAAGTGACTTGGGAGATTAAAAACATTACTTTGAGAGAAATCTCTTTTGCCCAATCTCTTGGATTAAATGCTTATAGTGTTTATTTTCTTAGCGAACTTTCAGTCTACTTGGGTTTATTTATGAGGAAGTGACTTAACTGATTTTCTGCTCTCATTTTTAATCATGGTCAGAATTTTCTTTTACACTTATCTCTCTTTGACTTTTATAAACTTTGTCCAGGAGTATAAAGGTCTAAGTGTGGGGGAATTTGATTGAACCTAAGTTTCTCATATCAATTGGTGACAATTTCATGGTTTTTATTATACTTCTTGGCTCTTATTTTTGGATTTTATGCTTAATTTAACTTTTGAGTGCTTGACTTTAATTTAGGTAGTTTGAGGGTAAAATTGTCATAAATAATTAGTAATTGCACTAAATTAATTTTATAGAACAATTGATACTATAAACTACCATTTTCTATTGTAGGAGACTCAAGTCAACAAGTCAACTAGGGCAACAGGAAAGTTTGTTGTGGCGAAGTTTGAAGATTTACTGAAGATACCATTCAGAAAAAGTTCGCTGCGGCGAAGATTATGTTTGCGTCACAATGAAAGTTGAAGCTAATTTAATAAACTTTTAAGGAAAAGTTTGTCGTGGCAAATCCATCCTCTCGTCACAACGAAATCTTCGAATTGGTGCAAACTTGGATCATTTTCAGCAAACTAACCGACTGTGCAACCCAATCCATTATCCCATTTTTATGAAAAAGACCTATTTTAGGATAAGTTAACGGGAGAAAGCAAGCCGACACTCTATAGACACTTCATTCTCACATACTCCATCTCTTTTTCTTCTCCATCTACAATCGTTCTCTCTTCTGCATCATTTTTCTTCCATTTTTCCACCGTCGGTTGATACCATGGGTATTTCCAGTGGGTTCTCGGTTGTGAAGTCTCTTGAAGCTATGCTTGGCTAGACACCTCTATCCTTTTGAAGATGTAGCAATGGCTTGAGTTCAACAGACTTAAAAAGGGGAATAGCTTAATCCATGTTTAGCTATAATTTATGAACTCCTAGGTTTAGGATTTGTAATTTGTAGTTAAACATTCTTGATTAGAGTTTAATCAAGTGTTGGATA
>JANIJH010043195.1:0-10520 GCA_024520975.1 Erythroxylum areolatum | reverse complement strand
ATAACGTGAAATGAAAATTTTCTGGTTTCGTAAAAATGTCATTTCATCGACAGAAACCCAAAATAACGCATGAACACAACATATTTCGCAAATCAATGGCAAACATAAAACTTGGCTCTGATATCATTGTAGAATAATAAGAACTGACCTTAATGCGGAAGTATCGGATCGATTTGCTTCGTTTTACGATTGGCTACTAGAGTCACCAATTAATCCACGTCCCAAACTCAAAACTTTTGATAGTTTGTTTTTCCGTAAGGAAGGAAGAGAGAGTTTTTCCGTTTATTGTAAAGAACACTGCTCTTTTACTCATTGCATTCTCTTTTTATATGAGAATAAACATAACCTCCATCGGTTATGTTATGTGGCTGTTTAGTCATGGTGTCTTTTCATGTTTAACTGCCAACATGTATATATATCGTTTTCACTACTGCAATCAAGTTGAGCTATTCTAGCCTATGTAAAATCACATCTTGTTCATGCATATCCCAATTTCATATGTCATAATCCCGTGGCATCATAATTTAACAAAGAAAACATAATTAATAAAATAGTAACTCCATCCAAAATATAATTAATTGAAAATTTTATAAAATTTAACACTAAATTAAAAACCTAAAAAGATCAAGCATGGTTTAATTTGCTATGCCTTTGTTTTTCTGACTTGTAACTATTAGTTTTAATGTCCCCCCTTCTTCTTGTTTAATTCTTGCTTATGGGAGGAAAGATAATGATGAAATCAGGTTTCCCCTAATCACTATTTAGATCCGTATAATGAGTTTCATTCATCATTAGGAAGTGGCAGGTTATGATTGTTCTTTATTCTTTTGGCATGAAATTGATTTTTATGCTTAGGATACCATGGAAGACCCTTTTTATTTATCGCAAGAGCGTGGGTCTCCTGGGATCTCTACTTTCTTTTCTCTCGTCCTCATTCTCTCAATCTATTCAATTTTCCTTTCCTTTTCATACTTTTTGGGTATCTGGCAATTAGATAGTGGAATGAATCGGCAATTATTACCTAACACTTTGTAATTATAATAAAAATAGAAGATAAAAGGACCACTATCTGTCTTTATGGCCTTATGGTTGGTAGTGCAAGTGGCAAGAATAGTTTGGAATGACAAATCGGTCAAGTTCAACATGACCTGAGTCCATAGACAAAAGTTCAAGTTGATTGCATTTTGAATAAAATTGATAGTTGGGTCTGACTTATTTAGGTTTGACCGAGTTTCAAGCTAAATTTGAATTTGTGGGACTAACTTGAAAAACTTAAACAATTTTTCATCGTTCTTAACCATCCTCATGTATGCAGCTGCTTAAAACTTGGGGCCAGAACTTCGTCTCCTGCAAAGGACCTACCCGGCTCGAGCGGGGATTAGTCTTGGAGTGGATGACTTAAAGGTACCTTCCCATAATTGGGACTCTCCTAGGACACCTCGTGGGCAACAAGAAAAAACATCCAAAGCGACGATGTTTTGCACAAGTCGCGTATTCTCAAGATTGAATTAGGTTGAGCCTGTTAAATGACCATTTCATCACAACAGTTCTGTTTCACCACAATAGTTTAAGATGTTATATGAGGCCAACTTAATTAGTTTTATATATTCACTAACATATCCCCTCAAGTGAAAGTCTTTTTGGGCTTGAAACTTGCACAAACTCACTCTACATTATGCTAAATAATAGGTGAGTGGTAGGATTTGAACTCACAACCACTTGGTCATAAAAGCTCTAATATCATGTTAAATGACCATTTCACAACAATAGCTTAAGTTATTATGTAAGACCAACTTAATTAGTTTTATATATTCACTAACATAACCTGTTAATTTTAAGTGTGACTTAAACTGGACAAAATGGAATTTAACCTAATCTAAACAACTCGAATCAATTGGATTGAAATGTTAAATTGATAATATTTTTATTTGAAGTTCAATAAATTTTTAGCATAAAAAATTTGTATCTCATTTTCATCTTTATTAAAATCAAATTGATTAAGGTTGAAGTCGCAATCGACATTAACCACTTCATTAAGGAGTTGGCTAAAAGTTAAAATAATCTACCAAAACCAAACCAATTAACAAATTTCTTCATCTGCTGCTGTCATATTTGAATGAAACAGCATGTTTCACCAATGTTTACAAAATCCATTTATGTTAAAAGCAATTAGTTAGCGATGGAAACTTGATCGATTAAGCACCTCGAAATTGATCATCTGAGTTAAAATAATATTATTTTTGATATTTTGATCGAATCAATTAGGAATATACATATATCTGCTACTTGGCAATTAAGGATTCAATGCAAAGAAAGATAAGAAAAAGCTAACAAAAGGTGACATGGACCACCTTCTCAAAACACCAACTTTTCCAAATAATATGTTCCTCTTCCTTTTGCCTTCTCTAGACTCTACCTTTCTCTTCCTTATTCCTCACATCTTCCTATGTTCTTGTCCACGGTCGGCAGTACGTGGCAATCCTCAATTGGCCGGTGCCTTTACAGCTGCGAATCTCAACCATGACAAAACTCATCACCGTCCTTGGCAAATTGGGGCCGAAAGAGAGCATCCCGATGGGAGAAGTAAAGCTATACAAAACCATTCATTTATTTTATCAAGAAAAGTTAAACTTACTTAATGTCTAATCCTCAGAGATTAGAAGATTATTATTATTAGCAAATGCTAAATTACAGTGGACAACTCCGTAATTCTGTAATTATGCTAATGACCATAAATATTTAACTCTCGAAATAGAACATGTCGCTCTTTAACAATTTATATAAAACAAAAGCAATACCAAAACATGGAAGAATATGTTGGAGAAAAAGCATTGAGAGGACCATGCAACCTTGGAAGTCTAGTAATTTGAAAGGAACTATGGCCTCCATCTTCAGCAAAGATCCCTGCTTTTTCTGTAGGGTTTCTTTATTTCAAAGTTCCAACCTCTAATTCATAATTTTTAACTCAAAATCTTAACTAAACTAGCTTAATATGGTTTTAATTACTTTTCCATCTTCAGGTTCACTTACATCTGCAATATAATTTGTAATCCACAATTTAAATTTTTTGATTGATGCTGCTATTTATAATAATTACGATTACTTTAAAAATTTTGTAAACTTCCTTTTAAGCTTTAGTAGATAAAAGCAAGTGTTTAAAGAAAGATTGACACCAAGTGGGTGCCTAGTCTCATGCCCCTCTATAAAGTAGTCATCTTCTTCACTAACCAGTTCATTCTAGAGAACATTTTCAACAGTTCCTTTTTCTAAAGCTTCCAACTTTAGTATTTGCTCTCAAATATATATAGAACAAAACCCAGTTCCTCATTTCACCAAAACTCCCAAAGTCTCACCTAACCATGGCTAGGTACTACAACGATTCCATCTTCAACTACTTGCACTACTTCTCCATGCCTATCCACCTATGCTTCTTCATGGCAATACTGTTTCTTGTTCTTGGCTTCTCGTGGTACATCAACTACGAGTCAATGTTCGAGGACTTGGCGAACCAAGTGAAGCTCTTCCTCATGCTCTCTCCTCTGCTTCTACTGCTAGTTGTTCAGTTCCTCTCAAGTGGGTTCCCATTTTTTGTCCCCTTCCCTGAGAGAGATTCACTTCATAGAGCGGGAGGCTCTCCATGGGGTGTTGCTCTCTTGCTTGTGTTCCTCTTCTTCATGATCTCTTTCCAGTCCTCTTTCCATGAACGTTGGTTCCCTCTAATTACTAAATGATGGAGTAGTTCTGTATAAATTTGTTTTATGTATTAGCAAATGATGTTTTCGTTCCTAGTCCATGGGAAGAGAAAACGTTCCTCTCTAGCTTTGTTAATGTTGGTATAGAGAAAAATATAGTTGCTGCTTCTTTTTCTGTTAGCTAACTTGTATCATGGAAGACATAATTATTTGTATCTCTTCGTGATTTTGGATTTGCTTGTCGGGTGTATGTAATAATTCATAATCACATGTTTCAAATAAGTTATTTAAAGAGTTAATTATTTAAATTTAAATGACGGATTCGATGTTGATAATTAATACTCAACTAATTGAACATAAAAGCTTTAAATTGATAAATACTCAAAAGGCAAATTCCACTAGTTAGACTGTCCCTGAATAGGCAAGAGGGGAAATACTTTAAATTGTTAGTGGAGAAGGTGAGTTTTAGTAGACCAAGATGGTTCTTTTCAATGTAAAAAGCCTCGAAATCGGCATCAAAATCAAAGTTTTTGGAATCCAAGTTTGTATTTCGGATTAAAATGTTACATCTCATTTATGTTTTTTCAAGAAGTTGCCAGCTAATTACATGGTTTTTGAGTTCATTCCGCACAGTTGTGAAAGATTTGATATCAAAAAGTGGCAACTTCACCTCAAAGTTCGAGAGGGAGAAGTTTTTTTTCCTTCTTCCATGCATCTTATATCTACTTTTAAGTTTTAGATTTTGGTTCAAGTTGAAATTAACGGGACTAAAAGTGTATTTTAATTTTCAACGTTTACAATAGAACATAGAACATACCTTAAGATTTTGAAGAGTTTAAATTAAACAAAACATTCAAAATAGATCCTAAGTAGATGGAAAATTTAACGAAGTTAATGAAACAATCTAGAACTAAAATTTGGAGAATGAAAATCATACTCTATTAAGCTCACAGTGCTCTCTATCTATATTGATTACAGTCAGTCAAAGTTAGTTACTACTAATTAACTTATTACGTAACTAATATAATTCATAAATATAATTACAGTTAACTAGCTCTTCCACGTGTCATTATTGGTGCCTTCTTCATTCAGCTTCTTACGTTCACACTCCCGCTCAAGATGTGCATATATATTGAATATGCTCATCTTGCTCATTAATCCTTCATATGGAGTTGGATGAAGGGCTTTTGTGAATAAATCTGCCGCTTGATCTTCTGCTCTCAAGTACATAGCCTTTATAGTTCCATCAAGTACTTTCTCTCTAACAAAATGACAATCCAGTTTTATATGCTTTGTCCTTTCATGGAATACTGGACTTTTAGAAATATGCATAGCAGAGATGTTGTCATAATATAATTCCACAGGTTCCGCTGTTTAAATCTAAGATCATTTAACAAATATAGGATCCAGATAATTTCACAAGTGGTTGTTACCATTGCACGATATTTGGCTTTTGCTAAACTTCTGGATATGATGCTTTGTTTCTTACTTTTCCAACTCACCAAAGAGTCGCCAGCAAAGATGCAGAAACTAGTTACTAACTTTCTAGTTTCTTTACAACTGATCCAATCACTATCTGAATATGCTTTGATCATGTAATCTGATTTTGTTGTAATTAGAATTCCTTGTCCCGATGCCCTTTTTAGATATCTCAAAAATGCGTAGATTCCTACTAGATGTTTGTTAGTTGGCTTATCCATAAATTGTGTGAGAATGTGTACTCTATAACAAATATCAGGTTCAGTAATTGTTAAGTGTAACAGGTTCCTAACTAATTGTCTATAAAAAATAGGATCTTTCAACCCCTCGACATCTGTGTGCATTAAGCCATGATTAACCTCCATGGGTGTAACACTTGCTCCAAAAGGTTGAATCCCCAACCCCAAGGGCCCCCAGTCGCAGGCTTGACTATCGCTGGAGGATTGAATCACGGTATAATCTTGGTCAGCCCCCTAACAGAGCGGTCCACTGCTTCCCGTGACCGGGAATCGAACCTAGGACCTTGCTCCAATTGACCCTGCTAGATGGCCAACCAACCAATCCATGGGTGTAACACTTGGTTTTGCTCCAAGTTGCCCATAATCTTGCTATATTTTAAGCGTGTATTTCCTCTAAAAAACATGGATTCCTTTTCTAGATCTGGCTATTTCAAGTCCAAGGAAGTATTTGAGTTCCCCCAAGTCTCTAAGCTTGAAATGAGACCTTAGAATGTCCTTTAACTCGTCAATGAGAAACTTGGTGCTACTTGCAATGGCAATATCATCTATATATAGTAATAGGGAAAAAAATCCTTCCTTCATATGTTTTGTGTCTAAAGAGTAGTCTGCCTTGGATTGCTTGAACCCATGAGCTAATAAGCACTCAGTAAATTTTGCACTCCACTGTTCAGATGCCTGCTTAAGCCTATAAAGTGACTTCTATAACTTATAAACCATTTTGGAGCCGTTACTATTCTCCCCTCAATGAGATAACCTTGTGGTAGCTCCATAAAACATCTTCCAGAAGATCCCCATGCAAGAAAGCATTACTAATGTCTAATTGTGAGAGGTACCAATTGTTAGCAACAGTTGAAGCAAGAAATAATTTGAAGGTCGTTAGGGATGACAATCTTGGCCCAACTCAAGTTTAGCCCAATTTGGTTGGGCCACGGACCAGGCCATAGGCTAAGATCACTTAGCCAAATAGGAATGTGCAAATTGACGTCATTTTATCAAAGTTTTTTTAAAAATAGTGTAGCCTGACCTGACCCATTGTCATCCCTAACAGTAGTGTGTTTAGCTACTGGACTAAATGTTTTTTTGACAATCAAGGCCCTCTTTTTGGTGTAACTTTTAGCAACCAGCCTTGCCTTATACCTTTCTATGGACCTATCTGATTGATACTTCATTTTATACACCTATTTGCATCCTATTAATCCATTGTTAGGAGGTAAAGGAGCAACGGATTAGGTGTGATTAGCTTCAAGTGCACCTGATTCTTCCTGTATGGCTTGCTAGCTAGAATTTTTTGTATGAGAGGTGACAGATACACTGAAAGTATGTTGTTGGTGAAATAACCTGTCATAGGAGAGTTAATTTTGGATGGGATGAGTTGTAGTGTGTTGCGCACATGCTATGGTACAACTGGAGAGAAGATTGGTGTCCTAATATTGTAGGTAGGATGGTGGTCTGTGGATTCTTGTACTATTTCTGAAAGGAGTATGAACCGATGAATCATAATTTTGTTCTAGCGTAGTGTCTGTACCAAATTTGGGAAGAGGGATGACAAGTTTTGCAAAGTGTTATATGTTATTAGTTGAGTCAAGTATTGGAACATATGGAGGTAAAGTAAGGAGGACAAGATTTGAATGTCTACGAGGTTGGTTTTGGAAGTGGTATGGTGTCATTTTGAAAGGGAAATATATTTTCATGAAAAATGACATCTCTAGAAATGAATGTAGAATGAGTATGACGGTCATATAGTATTAGTAAGATAACCTAGGAATATGCATTTTCTTGCTTAGCTATCGAATTTCTTTCTATTGGCAATAAAGTTTGAGGCAAAACATATGCATCCAAATGATTTAAGATGTGAGTAGTTGAGAGGGTTATGAAATAATAATTGATAAGGTGACAAGTGATTAAGTTGGATAGATGGAACTCGATTGATGATATATGTTGCAGTGAGAACAGCATCCCCCCAAAATTTGATAAGAAGGTGAGCATGAAATAGTAAGGCTCTATCTACATTAAGGATATGTTGATGTTTAGTCTCAACCACCCCATTCTGTTAAGGGGTATCAGTACAGGATGTTTGGCAAACGCGTGCGTCCCATGTGCCCATCCGGGTCGTCCGCATCATTGACGCGTGTTGCACAATGGATGTGCAACACGCGTCGGCGGGTATAGTGCACGTGTCGCACAGTGTTCGCGCGTCTGCACATGGAGGAGCGTGCAGCGCATGCGCCAGACGCCTGTAAGGAGCGTCTGGCCGCGCACGTGCAGCGCACACATGCCACTCCGGCACGCGCACTAACGTCAGCGTGACGTCAGCACGAACGCCTGCTGACGTTAGCTACAATGATTTCAAAAGAAAAACCTCAAAAATTCCAGATTTCCTATAAAGGTACCCCGGGGTGTTTTGGGTCAGTTTTCGGGTTTGAAAATTTTATAAAGTAACATTTTTCTATTTTTCTGGATTTATTACATTAGTAATAAATTAAAGTTTAACTTCAAAAAAAGGAATTAAGGTATTCTGAATCTGATTTCGATTGAATTTTCATACTTCGGACTTCGTATGAGGGAGATACATGAGGTCTCGTGTCTCAGGTCTCATTTTTATTGTTCGGGATTGCATGATAATCAATCAGGAAACATGAATTGAGACATTCTGAAGTCATTTTTGAGTAAATTTTCGTGCAATGAACTTGCCATAAGGGAGATACATAAGCTTCACGTGTCTCAGGAGTTCAGTTCAATATCCAGTGACACACGATAGTCACTCTACTGAGAATTTTCTTTTACAAAGATCTCGAATGAAGTTTTTGGAGAATGTCTTCAGCATGTGTGTGTGACAATGAGATTGTACATTCGAATTTTTGCATTTATTGAGGATACATTGTCACATACGGTATGCCCATAAAGAATACAATGATGACATAAAATGTATCCCTTGTGTTTGCGGACTTTTTGGATGCTGATGAGAATGTAGTCACCAAAGTGGCCTTTTAAGTCAGTATTCTGAATTGTTTTGCTTGCATGCTGGGGGATGTCTATGATTTTATGTTTGGTTAGTCTGCCCAAAGGTGTTGAGCTTACATAAAATTTTGAGATGTACATAAAGGCATTAGATGGAGGAAGCTGTTGCTCAAGTGATATATTCACCCAAAGGTGGTAGTGTCATGAGAGTTGATGGTTTGTACTCCGATCGCTTTTATGTGTGGAATTCTAATTGCATATATTATATATTTAGCCCAAAGGTGTTTCATAATATGTGTTATCTGATTCTCATGAAAGATACTATTCAATGGCTTTAGTATCGCTGCTGTCCTACAATTGTGCTGATTTAAAGTTTATCATCGTGAAGTCACCTTTTCAGTCAACAAAATCAGTGTCACCATTGAAACCCTTGCTGGTTTCAATATAAAGAATTGGATGAAGGATGTTTTGAAGGTTATGGAGATAGCTGTGGTTGAAATGGCCACATAGACGGGTAAGCCATCTACAGCTCATAAAGTAGCCTATGAAGCCTATAATCGGTCTAACAGATTACATCTAACGACCATTAAGAAATCCATACCTAACCATCTGCAAAGTGGACTTCTGAACACATACATAGTGAAGGAGTTTCTTGGTAATGTCTTCTTGAGATACACAGTCTCATCTGGTGTTGAGACAAGTGCCTTGTTGAAAGTATTATTCTCCATAAAGTATACATAGGAAAAAGGGAGTAATGGAGTACTTATCGAGAATAATTTATTTTCACAGTAGGTGAAGATATTGAGACTTCAATGCTTTGATATCCCATTGTGTTGCTGAGGTGGAGAAACTCAAGTTGTTACTCCTACAGTCCTCGAAGCAGTTTAAGGGAAGACAAAGATGAAGCCCATTAAGTTCGAAGGTAGAAAGTTCAAATCTTCTCTACGTGTTGATGCTGGTCAAACCAGTTCTGGTAAATGCTCTTAAGACATAAAGAAACTAGTAGTATGAGGTTTAAAGGGAAGACTGTGACCATCAGGTTATCCTTTGGTTTATCAATTATGAATCTAATTTGTGATAGTCGCATTAAGTATAAGTGACTATTTAGTGGAACATCTGATCAGAGTGCTTCCACAATGCAGTAGTTCATATCCAGGATAAAGCCAAATAAAGGGAAGGAGGAACTAATAGTTCACAGCAAAAAAGAGGTGGAAGTAATACCTATAGGGGGTGTATATACTGAACTTTATAGTAAGGTTCATTACGGTTTACACGACACATTTTATATGTGATCTTTTGATCAATTAAGGACACTAAAGGTTGACGTTTTGCATTTAATACTTTTGTTGTACAGTTGCTGTTTAATGCAAAACATAAAGGTACAACTTTCTTGTCATATAGTTTGTATAGAATGTGTTTTACCTCGAATTAGATATATACTTCTTCGTATCATGCTAAACAAGGTATGAAGGACCTAATGAATGAGAAGTTATACATGGTGTGACATAAAAGTTTAAGCCACATTTTCAGAGCTAGGATTAAGAGACTGATCAGGGAAACCATTTCTTAATTCTAGATTAAGATGATCTGGAAACATGTACTGATGATTGCAGGGGTAAGTTGGCTAATAAGGACAATGGGGTCAACTCATACTTCAAACTTGTTGAGTCTGATACATAAAGATTTCGATAGACCTTGTACAATTGCATTGTGCAATTATAAAAGTATTCTGATATTTCTTAATGATTATTCCCATCAAAGCTATGTGTTCTTGCTTAAAGACTGAAGGTTGAAAACCAGTTGGGAAAATTCATTAAGATAGTCATATTTGACCATGGAGGAGAATATCATGGCAAGCATGATGTTCAAGACTTTAAAAGGTCTGTTTGCTAGATATATGGAGTCAGTTGGAATAGTGACTTAGTTCACTATGTCGAGTAGTTCTTAGCAAAACGGTGTGTTGCCGAAAGGCATAATTGCACCCTAAAGGATTTAAAGAAGTCAATGCAGAGCAGGACTAATCTACCTATCTAGAAGTTGAAGAACTCAGCCTTGTGCACAATCGTGTAAAGGGTTGCCCTACTGGGGTAGGATAATCCTTATAAAGAAAGATTGCATGCTCATTCCTTTCATTGCTATTTAGTAAAATATC
>JANIJH010043080.1:0-10525 GCA_024520975.1 Erythroxylum areolatum | reverse complement strand
ACATTGTGACATTTGGGGACCATATGCAACACCTTCTTTAAATGGTTCACATTATTTTCTTACCATTGTTGATGATTTTTCTCGTTGTACTTGGGTGTATCTTATGCGTTATAAGTCTGAGACATATAAATACTTGCTCTTATTTTGTCGAATGGTTAAAACTCAATTTTCTATGAATGTTCAAAAAATACGTAGCGATAATGGTGGTGAATTCACCTATCATACTCTTAAATATTTTTGTTTTACTAATGGCATTGAGGTACAAACTTCCTATGCTCAGACACCTCAACAGAATGGAGTTGTAGAGCATAAACATAGACATGTCCTCGATGTAGCTCGTGCCTTACGCTTTCAGGCCAATCTTCCTCTCCGTTTTTGGAGAGAATGTGTCCTTACAGCAGCTTATTTGATTAATCTCACCCCAACACCTTTGTTGTCCGGTAAAACTCCGTATGAAATCCTCAATGGTAAGATACCAAACTATGATCATCTTCGTGTTTTTGGTTCATTATGTTATGCTCATAACCATGCTCCACCTCATGATAAGTTTGCCTCTCGCGCATCTAGTTGTGTTTTTATTGGATATCCTTATGGTAAGAAAGCTTACAAACTTTACGATTTGGACACAAATCAAATTTTAATTTCTCATGATGTCATATTTCATAAGCATATGTTTCCTTTTACTATTATATCTGCGTCCTCGTCACCTAATATGGTGCTACCATTACCTTTATATGAACAAGACATTGGTATTGAGATTCCCAATCAGCTAACACCCAACTTTTCTACCAACACCATCCCCATTGAAAATGACAATCCTACTGCATCTATCATTGAACCTGCTCTTCCAACTAGACCCAAAAGACAACGACAAGTATCAACCAAATTACAAGGATTTTCTTATGATATTCCAGCCTTTTTAAATCCAACTCCTTCTGCTAATTCAGGTATTGCTCATCCCCTTTCTTCTGTAATTTCTTATGCACATTTTTCTCCATCACATCATGCCGTTTTAGCTGCCATCTCCTCCACAAATGAGCCAATACATTTTTCATAGGCTTCTAAAGATCCTAGCTGACACGAAGCTATGTGTGCTGAAATTGCAACCTTTGAAGCAAACCAAACTTGGACTCTTAAACATCTCCCTCCAGGAAAACAAGCAATTGCTTCAAAGTGGGTATACAAAATTAAATACAAATCAGATGGTACCATCGAGCGTTTTAAAGCACGATTGGTTGCCAAAGGATTCACTCAAATTGAAGGGGTGGATTACCATGAAACTTTTGCTCTGGTCGCCAAACTTACCACCGTTCGTTGCTTATTGGCTCTTATTGCTATTCGCAATTGGGATTTACACCAGCTTGACGTTAACAATGCTTTCCTTCATGGTGATCTCCATGAAGAAATATACATAAAGATGCCACAAGGTTTTCGTCACCTCGATGATTCACGTGTATGTTGGCTCCAAAAATCTCTCTATGGTCTCAAACAAGCCTCACGATAATGGTTCGCCAAATTCACATCCTTCTTAATTGAAATTGGATTTACACAATCCAAGGCTGATCACTCCTTGTTCACATCACGTACAAATGGACACTTCATAGCCGTTCTCATCTATGTGGATGATATTATCATTGCTGGCAAGAATGATCGTAGCATTACTATGCTCAAATCCAAGCTTCATAATCGATTCCACATCAAAGACCTTGGACCTTTGAAGTACTTTCTTGGCCTTGAAGTGGCTCGATCTCCCGCAAGTATTGTTATTTCTCAACGTAAATATGCTTTAGACATTTTACAGGAAACAGGATTGCTCGCTGCCAAATCTGCTGCCTCTCTAATGGAGCAAAAACACCAATTGTCAGCTGAAATAGGTGATCTGTTGGACGATCCTTCGCAATACCGTCAGCTCATTAGGCGATTGCTATACTTGACCATTACACGACCTGACCTTAACTACTCTGTTCAAATGCTGAGCCAGTTCCTTAATGCTCCACGACAACCTCATCTTGATGCTACCAAAAGAGTCCTTTGTTATATGAAAGCATCTCCTGGCCAAGGCCTTTTTTTTAATCAAGTTCCAGTCCTCTTCAACTCAATGCTTACTGCGATTTAGACTATGCCAGTTGCCCTACCACAAGACGATCCACCACAGGGTATTTTATCTGCTTAGGCGGCTCCCCTATCTCTTGGAAGTCTAAGAAAGAAACAACCATTTCACGGTCATCCTCTAAGGCAGAGTACCGCGCTATGACACATACAACCAGTGAACTAATATGGCTACAACATCTATTTTCAGACTTATGTCTCTCTTTTTCGACAGCCACCACTCTACTGTGATAACCAATCTGCCATGCATATTGCGGCTAACCCAGTCTTCCATGAACGTACCAAGCATATCGAAATCGATTGCCATTTCATTCGTGAACATATTCAAGCCGGGAAAATACAAACAGTCCACATTTCATCCAAAGCACAACCTGCAAACCTTTTCACCAAAGCTCTCGGACACGACCAATTCCACTTGCTTTTATCCAAGTTGGGCATTACGAATCTCCATGCTCCAACTTGAGGGGGCATATTAACGTTAATATCTTAATAGATGTTATTGTAAATATCAATCAATATCCTTGATTATCTCCGTTAGCCTTGTATAGAACCAACGGCTCCAAACCCCTTATTCTTCTCCTCAATTCACGCATAGCCTAATTAATGATACTTTCGTTAATCTTGTAACCCCAGCTCCTTTTTAAGGTTTTGAGCAATACAGATAAAGATAGCTTCCATTATATATTACTTTCTTCACAGATATCCACCGCTATTCTGGCAAACCTCCCTCGGTGAGTTTGCAACGTCGCGTTGTCTATTCGAACAGTGTTCCCCCCAGCGCTGTAAGGATTTTCGGGTGGTAGTGTGCAATCAGTAGATTAGGGATCTGAATCCAAACAACTGCTCTGGTTATCATTGCCTGGGAGGGACAGAAGGAAGGAAGCCAACGTTGTACTGCGATTACCTGCCTGAAGATCACCCATGGACCCTCGATAAGCACGTGAAGGTAGTCCCCTTCCTCTTGGAATTGTACCAGGGAAAAATCGTTGTCGAGGTCCACAATTTCCATGTGGCCTCGCAACTTCCACAGGATCCGCAGCCAGGAACTGAGTACATTGAAGCCCATTCGACGTCCCAGTACCTTCACTATCACCGCATGCTCCCACTGCTGGTCAAGCTTGGTTTTCAGGTTTTGGGAGAGCATGATGCTTCCCCCCAGATCTTCGACGATCGGCGTGATTTCACCTTCTTCAACGTCAACTGGAGAGTCCTCCGGCCAGCCAATCTTTGCAGCGTCGACTGCCTAGGCGGTGCCCCATGTTACGACCTCGATATAGGAAGGCTTGGAATGGGGAGGATTGATAGGTCCCAGTCAAAGCTATAATGAATTGGTTATTCTGCTTGGGGTGAGAATAGAACCACAATTGAATTTTGGGTAAAACAACATTCTTCTTTTTATTAACAGCAACTCAATAGATTAAATACAAATGAAATGCAACTACTATTCCTATTTCCACGTGCATGACTTGGAGGAATTGGAAGACAACTAGAAATCAACAACTGCATGATCTCAAAATATCAACACTACTTTGTCCTATTCGTACGCAACAAGCTTTAACCACATGCCCACTCATGGACTTTATGGCTTACATTAACAATACTTGGGGTTTCTTTTAGGCACACGTAGGGAACGACGTGGTGCATCAATACCCCCCTCTTCAGCAGCAACCTTGTCCTCAAGGTTGAAAGTAGGGAAACGAGCGAGGATAAGTTCCGAATCTTCCCAAGTGGCATCATCAGCGGATAGCTTTTTCCATTTGACAAGAAATTGCTCAACAAATTGGGATCCACGTTTGACCCAACGATTCTCCAGTATGGCTTCCGGTTTAAGAAGGACAGCCCCATCATCTGTTATAGGTGGGAGGTCCAAGCTGGCCTCAATTGCAGCCCCCACCTTCTTCTTAAGGAGCGAGACATGAAAGACTGGGTGGATGCGAGAGCCTGCTGGAAGATGCAATTTATAGGCAACTTTGCCAATCCTTTCAGCAACTAGATATGGACCATAGAATCGGGTGGCAAGTTTATGGGTGGCCCTTTTAAAAACAGACTGCTGGCAGTAAGGGTGTAGCTTAAGAAAGACCAGATCACCTACCTGAAACTCCACATCTCTCTTTTTAGAATCTGCTTGTTGTTTCATGCGATTATTTGCGGTTTGGAGGTTGAGTTTAAGTTGTTGTAACAGTTCATCCCTTGCCACTAATTGTTGATCAACTTCATTAACTAGACAATGGCCTTCAATATAATTTGGAATAGTTGGAGGTGGCCTGCCATAGAGGGCTTGGAAGGGTGTCATACCAGTGGAGGCATGGTAAGTAGTATTGTACCAATATTCAGCCCATGGAAGGAAGGAAAGCCACTTAGAAGGGTGCTGAGACACAAAGCTACGCAAATATTGTTCAATGCACCTGTTAACCACCTCTGTTTGGTCGTCGGTTTGTGGATGATAAGCAGAGCTCATCTTGAGGTGGGTGCCTGACATTTTGAAGAATTCCTGCCAAAAATGACTGACAAAAATCGGATCTCTATCCGAAATAATGGACTTTGTCATTCCATGAAGCTTTACAACTGCGTCAATAAATTTCTCAGCCACCAACTTTGCCGTGTATGAGTGAGCTAAGGCCACAAAATGGGCAAACTTGCTGAGCCTGTCAACAACCACTAAAATGGAATTCTTACCATTCGAAGTTGGCAAGTCATCAATGAAATCCATTGTAACATCATCCCAAAGTTGACATGGAATTGGCAAAGGTTGCAATAGACCAGCTGGTGACAAGCTCTCAACTTTAATGCGTTGGCACACTACACAAGAAGCCACATAATTATGTATTGATTGATGCATGGAAGGCCAATAAAATTGTTGTGCCAGACGCTTGTAAGTCCGCAACACCCCAGAGTGTCCACCAATCGGCGAGTCATGGAATTCTTTCAAAAGTTAGGTGATGATCGGAGAATTAGGAGGTACCACCACACGATTTTTGTAGCAAATTAGGCCATTATGCAAACTGTAGGGCTGCCCTGGATTTTGAGTGGCTTGTATCCCAATTTTCTGCATGTAAGAATCATCGTTTGCTAAACGTTTGGTGTCATCCCATAATGAAGTTTGGGGAATAGAAGTTGCTTCAAGGCATGGACTTCCAGCCATCCGCGACAAAGCGTCTGCTGCGTTGTTGTTACTGCCTGGTGTGTATCTGATTTCATAGTCATATCCCAGCAATTTGGCCACCCATTTCTGCTATTTAGGAGTTACAATTCGTTGTTCCAGGAGATGTTTGAGGCTACGTTGGTCAGTGTGAATATAGAACTTCTGCCCCAATAAATAAGGTCTCCAAGTTTTAATTGCTTGAAGAATAGCCAACATCTCTCTTGCATAGATGGACCAAGATCGTTTAGCCACACCCAAGGCTCGACTCATAAATGCAATTGGCTTTCCTTGCTGAATTAAAATTGCACCGATCCCTTCTCTAAAAGCATCACATTCGATATTGAATGGCTCATTGAAATTTGGCATGGCAAGTGTTGGAGTTGTAGTCATGGCTGTTTTGAGAGCAATGAAAGCAGTTTCAGCTTCTTTCGTCTACCCAAATTGCCCTTTCTTTAGTAAGTTGGTGAGTGGGCTAGCAATGACACCATAATTGCAGACGAACTTTCGATAATAACCTGTAATGCCTAAAAACCCACGCAATTCAGAGATGTTAGTGGGTGTAGGCCAATCCACCATTGTTTGGATTTTCCGTTGGTCAACCTTAACACCAGCAGGAGTACCAATGTGACCCAAATATTCAAGTTCTTGCAATCCAAAAGCACATTTGGAAAGTTTCACGGAAAATAGGTGTTGCCTTAGTATTTCAAAAGCTGTCCGAACATGTTCAAGATGCAAATTCCAATTGGGGCTATAAATTAAGATATCATAAAAAAAAGTAAAATGAATTTGCCAAGGTAAGGACGAAAGATGGAGTTTATAATGGATTGGAATGTGGAAGGGCCATTACAAAGGCCGAAAGGCATGACTAAATATTCATAATGGCCATTATGGGTACGAAATGCAGTTTTATGTATATCGAGAGGATGTACACGTACCTGATGATAACCTGCCCTTAAATCTAATTTAGTGAAGCAAATAACTCCATAGAGTTCATCTAACATATCCTCCACAATGGGTATTGGAAACCTGTCTTTAATGATGACAGCATTTAGTGCTCTATAATCAGTACAAAAACGCCAAGATCCATCTTTCTTTTTTACCAACAAAACAGGAGATGAGAAAGGACTGGTGCTAGGTCTGATTAGCCCCAATTCTAGCATATCTTGAACTTGTTTTTCAATTTCAACTTTTTGAAAATAGGCATACCTGTAGGGTCTTACATTGATGGGCTCAGTTCCCTCCTTCAAAATGATTCGGTGATCAATTGCTCTTTGTGGTGGTAGTTGCGATGGCTCCGCAAATAAGTCTTTATAACATTCCAGTAGCTTGGCCATTTCAGGATGAAGTTGTGGTGTCGATGTTATTTCAGGCATTGGTAGACAAATGGCCATGATGGAGCTGCTTTGCACCATTTTAGAGAAGATGTGATTTGGCACTGACTGCATGAGTGGAGCATTTTCCCCTTGCAATTTGCAATATCGACCATTCCACTGGAACTCTATAGTTAACTGTTTCCAATTGCAAGTCACCGTTCCCAATTGTGCCAACCATTGAATTCCTAAGACCACATCCAATCCCATTAAAGGTAATGAGTAAAATGTAAGGACAAAAGGAATACCTTGGAGGAAAATTTGAACATCATTGAATCGCCCTTGACATCTTAAGGTTTTTCCATTAGCAACTTTGACTTCAAATGCCTTCGTTGGGGTAACTGGTAATTGCAAGAGGTTAGCGAGTCTCTCACTGATGAAGTTGTGTGTAGGCCCACTGTCAATTAAGACCGCTAATGTTTGTGTGCCAATTTTTTCCAAAATCCGCATGGTGTTATGAGTGCTCCATCCAGAAATCGCATGGAGCAAAATTTCTGGCTCATCTGGCAATGAACTTTCCGTCTCATCTTCTCCATCACAACCTTCCAACAGTAATAAATAGGGATTTCTGCACCGATGTCCAGGGGAAAATTTCTCATCGCAATTAAAGCACAACCCTTGTGCTTGTCGTTTCTGCATCTCCTCCCACGATAGCCTTTTGAGAGTAGTGGTGGTTCTGGTCTTTGCTAAAGAAGCAAAGGCATGAGTGTTACGATTGCTGGACCTTGTAATTTTTTGTTGGCGTTGCAGCTGTTCATCTCGCATGGGTGCGAGGATAATTGCTTCCTTCAAGGTCCTAGGTTTAAACATCCTTATGCCTTCAGCCACGTCTGGTTTAAGACCCCTAATAAAGGTTCCAACAAGAGCCTTTTGAGACCACCCATGAACTCTATTTCCAAGTCTTTCAAACTCTTGCTGATATTCTCGCAATTGGCCTACTTGTTTGATTTTGGCTAAGGCTTCATCAAAGTCTTCACAATCAGTTGGTCCGAACCGAGCCCAAATCTCCTCTTGAAATAGCTTCCAGGTTAACTCCTGTTGTTCGTCCTGCCAAGAGCGTCGTAACCACTGCCACCATTGGGTAGCCTCTCCTTCTAAATGGAAAGAAGCTAACAGTATCTTTTGTGATTCCACAGTATTTTGGTATTAAAAAAACTGATTGACTTTGGCAAACCATTCGGTTGGATCTCCTCCTGAGAATCGCGGAAATTCTAATTTGGCCAGTTTCGAAAAGAACAATTGTCGACCTCCTTCTGTTTGGGTTTGTGACGTGTCTCCTGGGGATGGGTTGGTTGAGGAATGAATTGGTGTTTGAGTGGTGGGTTCAGAAATAAAAGGATTGGAAGGTACTCGATTAGAAACAAGTAAAGTTGACATTTTGCTTATGGCTTCTTCGAATTGCTTGAGTTTGTCGTTTAATCCTCCTTCCATTCGAGTGAAATCATTTTGGAGCCCACTAAGACCAGACTCCAAAAGCTCAATGCGTTCTTTGTTGGTAGCCATAGCTCTGATACCAATGATAGGTCCCAGTCAAAGCTATAATGAATTGGTTATTCTGCTTGGGGTGAGAATAGAACCACAATTGAATTTTGGGTAAAACAACAGTCGTCCCTTTATTGACAGCAACTCAATAGATTAAATACAAATGAAATGCAACTACTATTCCTATTTCCACGTGCACGACTTGGAGGAATTGGAAGACAGCTAGAAATCAACAACTGCATGATCTCAAAATATCAACACTACTTTGTCCTATTCGTACGCAGCAAGCTTTAACCACATGCCCACTCATGGACTTCATGGCTTACATTAACAATACTTGGGGTTTCTTTTGGGCACACGTAGGGAACGACGTGGTGCATCACAATATTTGGCGGGTGTATAGGAACTATGGACTCTAGAGGTCGAGCAATGACAGAACGATTATGGGGTATGAGGTAGTGACAGGACAAGGCATATCTAGAGGTTAGAGAAACACGAGTTGCAATACAGGCTGATAATGGGGAAAATCTCAAGGCTAGGGAGGAGAGGCACCAGACGTAGCAAGCTGGAATACTGGAAAGGAGAGTCATAAAAGGCATAAGCAGAGGAGAGTGTTGGCACTATAAGACAACGACATAAGATGGAAGACACATGGCAGAGCTACAGGTGGTGGTGCGACAACAAAGGAGAGGAGGAGATAAGCTAAGTGAGGTCCAGAGGAGTGAAGACTTGTAAAGTCTATACTGAGGGAACCCTAAATAAGATTTTTAAAAAAATTTTCAATCCCTCAATTTTTTAAAATTTTCATTTAAACCTCCAATGTCAACCTGATTTGTTGGGTACCAATTGGTACCAACCTTATTAATCTAACTTTTTGGTACTGTTCAATACCAATTGCTATCCAAAGCTGGCATGGTACCAAGAAGTACTATATCATTTTTTTGATCAGTACAGTATGGTACCTAATGCCTTGGTGCTAAGACAAAGTCTCCAATGGAAATCTAAAGTATACAATTTCAAGCTTCCTCAATCATAGGTTTGATCATAAACCAAAACAAGAAAATGGTATAAACTAGCTTAACTCAAAAGTATACCAACATGTAAGAAGAAATAATAATCTTAATCTCAATATCTATACATTTGGTATAAGTGTATAAATTCTAATAATAAATTAAAATTAAAATATTAATATTTGATAAAATACAAGAAATTAATATATTAAAATTAAAATATTAACATTTGACCAAAAATATGAGATAATAATATATTAAAATTTAAATTATGTTTATTTTGTATAATCTTAATATTGATAAATAGATCGATAATATAACTAGGTAAAACATTTTTGGAACACATCTGGAGAGATTTTCTAGAATTTAAATTCTCTACAGATGTGTTCATAGAAATAAGTCTTTATTCTATAGGGTTATATAACATCAATATCATGTCGAACCATATTGTAAAAATTGGAAAAAAAATTAAAAACTCTCATAATCAATATAGTGAAGTGTTGAACAAGTTTTATATCTAATAAAATTCTCAATACCTATAAGTATATGGATTGTATATTGTAGTATCGAAAGTTATCGTTCCTACTAGTATTATGCAAGAACTAATTTGAACCTAACTTTTCCTAAGGTACTAAAATATGATATGAGTGAAAATAATAACATAAATTAAAACAATTAAATAAAATCAAGCAAATAAAAAATAATAAGTGAGCTGCCAATTTAATCTAAGGTTGATCAATGATGAATGCTTAGGATTTATTCTTTCATTATTTTGTTCTCTCAACTCTAATTGATCTAATTATGTGTCGATCCTAGATTTCCTATGGGATTGATTACTCTCTAAAAAGACCTAATCAATTAACCTTACTTGATAATTTGAAAAATCCATATTTTGCAACCTCTCGATTCACATAAATTTCCTATCATTTTCAATTAGATTTGACATTATCTATTCGATAATCAAGTTCTCACATAAGATGACTCTTCAAATGATAGTGGATTTGATAATCATGTGACTTAATAAACTATCAAATCTAGTTGCACAATTTAATCAAATTAATTTTAACTCACTCTCTCGATTTATTGTCAAAGTACGAAATGCACAATTATCACAACACCAAAATATTTATTAAATCAACAAAGATCAGAGTCACAAAATAACTTTGGAATAAACCCTAATCTAGAAATTAAGACATCATGAATGTATTAAACATCTGTTAATTCAATTTATACATCAAGTATGATGAAAACAACAAAATAGAAAAGAAAAACTATGTTCAAAGCTTGATTTGAAAAACTAGAATTCTGGATGCTCTTTTTGATCTTCCTTGTTTGTGTTAAGTCAAGATGACTTTACTGATTTATAATTTTGAAGTATAACAAAACTGAGATCAAATAAAAAGACAAACAAA
>JANIJH010043042.1:0-10526 GCA_024520975.1 Erythroxylum areolatum | reverse complement strand
TTCTCACTCCAATAAAATTCTCAAGCTCAATTGACCTAATTATCTCCAAATTACCAATTTACCCAATCAAATCGGGAGTATGTCATACATGTATGTACTTTCATATGCTAGTTCAATAATTGCCCAATTATCCAATTTATACATAACTAAATAATGCATGAGCATGCCAAATATGAATGCAATCTACTGTATCCATCCCATCGGTGACTGGATGTTACACTTAATCTTCATACACATATCATATCCAACACAAAATTGCCCTAAGGCACTTTTCAAAAATTTGTTCTCCATACACATGTCATATAGCAAATAAAATGCATTCACAATTCATCAATCAATTTCATAACAAACAAATTCATATTCAATTCTCAACCATTCATAAACAAGGAATCCAACACTTTTGACAATTTATCAAAATCGTTCACAAATAATGAATGTAACAAATGTATCAATTTTTTTTGAATCATTCAAAAACAATGAAATTAACCTTTGCAACAATTTTTCAAAATCATTCGCAAACAATAGAATTCGAAAAAAATTTCTTTTCTTGATTTTTCGAAAACACATAATTGGCTTATAATTCAAAATATAAACATGGTACCTACCTCATTTCCATGCTTGTAACTTGTCCAAAGCATCAATTTCTCCATTGCCTCACTTAAATTCCCTAATTCATGACAAAATCCCTAATTAATAAACATCCAAAATTGAGCAATTTAAACCATGCAATCACCAAAATTGACTTTAGAAAGCTCAAACCCATAACATTTCCAAGCTATCTAAACCAAAACTCTTTAAAAATTCAAAGATAAAAAATCTTCTCTTACCTTAATCTTCACCCAAATTCGGATTTTCTTGGCTCATAATGGAGCTCTCATCTTCCTCCACCTTTTTCTCTCTTGAATCATCTCTAAAATCTTTCTTGAAAACCCATAAAAATCAAAACCTAGCTTCTTTTCTTCTTTCTCCTTTCTCTTCTCCACCGAAGCCATTCTTCTCCTCTCTTCTTTCCTTTCTTTTTCCTTTTTTTTCATAAATATGTATATATATAAAACCGAAAATTCCAAAAATCATAACTCTCAATCTAGGGCTCCAAATTTGACAAATTTGGTATCAATAGAAAGCTCAAAGGAAGCTCTACAACTTTCATTAAGAATTGAAAAAACCAATTCCTTCTCTAAAGGGGTCAAAATCCCGCTCAAAGTTTCTATCCCTTTTAATATCTTCCTAAACAATAATTCAACTTCGAAAATTTATAACTTTCAACTCCAAGGTCCAAACATGTCATATTTTATATCAACGCAAAGATCAAAAAGCAACCTACAACTTTCATGAAGGATAGAAAAATCAATTTGGCCCCTAAAGGAGTCAAAAACTACTTCAAAGTTTCTATCCACTAATACTCTTCCCAAACAGTAACAATAACTTGTAAAAATCATAATTTCCTATTTCATAGCCCAAAATTTCCATACTTTACATCAATGGAAAGATTAAAACATAATTTAAAACTTTCATGAAGAACTTCAAAGCAATTTTAACCTCTAGCTAAGTCAATTTTTCAATCAAAGTTTCTATTCAGAAATTGTCATCCT
The DNA here is from genome assembly GCA_024520975.1 of Erythroxylum areolatum. NCBI lineage: Eukaryota > Viridiplantae > Streptophyta > Magnoliopsida > Malpighiales > Erythroxylaceae > Erythroxylum > Erythroxylum areolatum. The sequence continues at coordinate 8,934 of JANIJH010043042.1, read as the reverse complement.
ATACCACATCCAAAATTTAAAATTTCATATCTTTCAATTCCCACATCCACAAATAACATATTATACATCATTTAAAAGCTATGCAAACTCTCTATAACTTTCATGTAGACCACTTACTCCAATTCAAAACATATCAGTCTAGAATTTGCCTCAAAGCATAGTACACAATCCTACACTTAATGGACATTTTTCAAAAGCAAAGCAAAATATACTTAATTTCAAATAATCATAACTTTCAATCCCGATATCAAAAAATGTCATACTTTATGGCGATAGAAAAATTTTAACAGAAGCTACAATTTTTATGAAGATTATTTTATCAAATTATGCCTAATCAAGCCAGAAAAATTCACAAAGTTTCAGCCCAAAAAGTCAACTCTACCACTATTCATCCCCAAAAAGTCAAACTTGCAATTTCCTAAAATTTCACGCTTTCATTATTCATTTCTTGCTTTTCAACTCCATTTAAAGCAATTCATTCACTATCAAATCCATTTAAACTCAAAACACCATTTTAGGCTGTAATTAAACATAAACATCAATAACAAAAACATATTTCACCTATCTTAATCTCATATAACCATTCACATTCTTAAATTTTCTTTTTCTTTTCACATAAATAAATTCACCACAAATTTCTCAGCTAATGTCAATTTATACTTCAAAATTTCAAGAAAAGTTGAGGGTCCAACATGATAAGACAAATTGATACATGAAAAATTTGGATGATTTAGCCTAAAATTGAGTGATATTTGGCATTAATCATTGTGTGACAAATGGGCTGGTAAGTTGATGACAAATGGCATAGTTGATTAATGGACAAGTGGCAGTTGTAATACATAACAAGTGACCTAGCTTTAATGGTGACATATGGCAGCATATATACTTGATACATGTTGAACATGCCTTTAGACATATGGCAATTCCATTAGATGACACCTAACACCTTAGGTGTAACATTCAGTAGTAGCAAACTTGGTTTAGCTCATTTCTTGTTCTTTCTTCTCTCACTCACACCCCCAAAACTATTTTTTTTCACCTCCCTGAACTTTCTTGTGGTTATGCCTAATTTTTTCATAAATAATCCATATTTTATCCTCATAAAGGTAAGTAAAATATCAGCTTGAAGTTGCCTTACTAAACCTAACCGAAATCCATCTAAGTTTTACCTTGAATGTGTGATGTTTCTGCTTACTTGGAGTACTAGATTGGCTTCATCTTTTGAGCTGGATTTGGATTTAAATATGTAAGTGAATGATTAGTGTTTATAGCATGTTATGATAGAGAATTGATGATGATGAATTAGGAAGAATTACATATGATGTTAATGATTAATTGTGTTGGAAATTTCAGCATAAACTTAGGTAATATTTTGTTATGTTTTTGCATTTACAAAAACAGTAAGTTACAAATTTTCATATAGATGATTTAAGTTGGGATTTGAGCTATAATTGATGAAGAATTCATGGAAAAGATAGGTTTTATTGAAGTGTTCTTGAATTTGGACAAAACTAGAGTTGTAGGTCAAAATTCTAGTTTCAATTTCATCTTCCTCTATCGGTCTATTTTACATATCTTTAGAGCATGAATTTGAAGAAACTCAAAGAATGAAAGTTATAGATATAGGTCTTAGCTTGACTAATGTGAAATTGTCTTAATAAAATAGTGACTAGAGCTTGAGTTATCCTTGTTTCCCTAATACTGCCTGTGATAGACCCCTGTGTAGGAACCTTATATTATTTCCTAAATTTTGAGGACTTTGGAGCTCGAATTAGTCCAAGTATAAAACATGAAAAATGATTATTGATGTCTTATTAATGCTTCTGTGAAATAGTTTGGCTAGAAGATATCTTAATAAGTTTATGTAATTAATTGAAGTCATAATCTAATGAATGGACTGTTTTGATATAATTGAGTTCAAATATGGAAATTGTGATTTGTTTGAGGAATACTTGGGTTCTTTTAATGCAAACATGACCTTTAGAACATGAAAAATCTAGATAAGGTATGGATGAATGAGAATTAAAGAACTCGGGGTAATTATGAATGAGAATTGGGTAAATGTATGAATATATATTGCTGGAAAAACTTTGGTGAATGTATAAATCTAGCTTGCTGAAACTCCAGATTTAAAGCAAAAATTGTATGTGTGTTATAAAAGGCCTTTGATCATGAAAAATGTTCAAGGATAAGTGTAAATTATGAATTGATAATGATATAAAGATGTTCTCATAAATGTAATGTGATTCCAAGTATGTAAGTGATGAATTGGGAATGGTTGAATGAAAACTAGGAAATTGTGTGAGTGTATAATCCTAGGAAAAAGAGTGACAAATGTTTAAGTGATGAATTGAAAGTGATCAAGTGTATTAAGGCATAAACTTAATTGCAAACTACTTGATGCACAAACTATGATGAATGTATAAATATAATTTGTGAATAAGATTTCATACCCGAAATAATCAATTGAGCATGCATTAAACATGACACATGTATAAATATAACTTTAAGCATTCATCTGATTGATCAATTAATAATGTGCACATGTGTGTATTGTTTGATTTAGAGGCACACATCGACCTACATCATCCAAACATTGCCGGCACGTCGTGGCAATAACTAACTGGAGTGCACTGTGAGTTAACCTAGTTATGTAAACTTAAATATTTATGCTTCTGCTTGAATTATATGTATAGTGGGTAACCTAGATGTGAGATTTTGATTTGGTTATGTGTTTTGTTCAAATTGTGTTGATTAAACTTAATTCCTATATATTGAACTGATATTGATATAATTGTGATATTATTGATTCTGGACAATTGATTGTTCGAGAAGTTCAATATTCGGGACTATACTGGGAGTGTTTGTGATTTGAATGTAAATAAGGAAATTGAATGCTCAACTATTTGTTGAACATCGGATTTAGATCCGATGAACTATGAAAATTGGATGCGCTCATTGACTAAAAGTGACTGATGATATTTTATGTGAACCGTTATACTCCATTATCTGATACATGCTCACATAAAGGAGTTGTGACCGAAGTAGCCAATGTGAAAAGAACTTTAAGCTTAGTTGTGTACATCATAGCCTCAGGCTCAACGTTTAATAAGCTCGATATCCATAACAGATACAGGATAGTACTAAAAAGAGCCCGGCATCAACAACGGATACGTAACAATGAAATAGGGACTCGATCACAACAAAGTTAAAATAGAATGAGTCTCATTTGCATTTGCATTTATTTCTTTAAATGTGTTTATGATATTGATTGCAAATGAATGTTGAACTATATTGTGTTGATATTGAGAAATGCTTATGACTTGGATGGTGATATGACAAATTGTGATAAATGAGTGTTATGTTTTGAAATGAATACATGATAGTACTGTATTTAGAATGTACTTTTGGAATGATTTAAAAAGTGACTATATTTTTAAATGTTTCTTGTATTATGGTGCAAATTGTAGAATATGGGTTATAGCTTTGAATGAAGTGTTACTTTGATTGAGCTGAATGTTATTCATTGATATATATATTTGTTCTGTTTTGAGAGAACACATCAATGATAGTTCACTCATTAAGTTCACAAAAGTCATCAAAATTGCAACGTTGATTTTCAGGTACTCAGAGGAGACCTTGCTAGTAGAACAAACTAACTGAAGTTTAGTACAATTCATTTTGGATCAAGATATAGCTCAAAGGTCTAGTCAGCTATCATCTGAGGATTTTAGATAGAGTACTTTGTGTAGTTTTCATTTCAGTATAATCTTTTGTTTAAAAAAATGTGATCACAAATGGTTTCTATATTGTAAATATATGGATGGTTTGTAATGAAATAACAGTGTAAAACATGTTTTCTTAACAAAATGAGATAAGTTGTTTTTATGATTACCAATGATGTGTATGATGCCATACTAAAGACAAGATGGTAAATCACATGTATCTTCTCCACAAACTTGTAAATTGTAGACCTTCTAAGAATTAAGAAAGTAAAAAAGATACTCTTTCACTATAATTCAACTATTAGTATAATTTTTTTTACTTTTCTAATCTTAATTTAACATATATTTTTAGAATAATCAATTAATTTTACATGGAAGATCACCAAATAATTACAATAGGAAAGAAAATGGATTAAACTTTGATTGAATGCCATTGCAACTAATGAAGATTGAAGAAATATTGGAAGAAGCTGAAATAACTTAAACATAGTACTTGTGTTAGTTGATGAAGTAGTCTTGAAAGTTGAAAGTTAATTTTTTTCAGTTACTGAGTAGGTAATCTTGTAATCTAAGCAACCTTGGTGACTGAATATGTAATAGAAAGTAGCTGCTTCCAACTGATGTATATAACTAATTGATGATGAATAAAGTAGAGATGGACTGAATTTCTATATGGTATAAAAGCAAGAAAGAATTTTGTGAAACTTCTTTCTCTTTACAATTCTTTTCTTGAATTCAACATCAATGGTTAAGGGTATGAGAGAGTTAAGTTTTACATTTGAAAGTGAAGCATCAAATAATAATGGAAATCTAATGCAGCTTCAAAGATCTGATCATCTAGGCCTGATTTTGGTTACTACTGAGTTAAATGGACAAAATTACTTGTCATGGAGCATAGCCATAAAGATAGTGTTAGGAACCAAGCTAAACCTTGAATTTATCAATGGAAGATGTGCGAAGCCATATGATGAATCACCAGTTTTTGACCATCGGTGCAGAGTGGATTGTATGGTGATTTCGTAGATCTTGAATTTAATTTTAAAGGATATTGTAGAAGCATTCTTATACACTAACTTCTGCAAAGGAATTGTGGGAAGAACCAGAGGAAAGATATTGGGAATGCAATGATCCATTGTTTTACCATATTCAAAGAGAGATAAGTTCAATATCTAAAGGATTTTTTTTACCTAATTATTTCACAAAACTGAAAAAATTGTGGGATTAATTAACTTGCTTAATGTCACTTCCTCAATGTAAATGTGGAGACAAATTGTAGAACTTGAATGTAAAAACAAGTTAATACAATTTCTGATGGGATTGAATGAAATTTATGATGGTGTGAGAAATCAAATTTTGATTATGGATCCATTGCCAAGTGTAAATAAAACATATTCAATGGTGTTAAGAGTTGAGAAATAGAATGAAGTAAGCATAAGTTTCCCAGATCAAGTTGAAAATGCCATGATGATCAGATCACAGGAAAACAAGAAAGACAAAATTGTTGCATTAAGAGGTTTGATGAAGAGAAAAGATCTATCAATAAATTGAAGTTACATTATGATTATTGTAAAATGGATAAACATACAAAAGAAACATGTTTCAAGATTCATGGATGTCTATAGTGGTTTAAGGAATTAAAGGAAAAGAAGAACGAAGAAGGAAATATGTCATTTGTGAATTTGGTTAACTAAGCAAATGAAATAAGTGGAACAATCTCAGAAGGAGATTGACAAATATTTCAATCATGATAAAACGAGAGATTGAAAAGTTTTTTAAAGGAAGAGGAAAAGTAGGAGTTGAAACACTTTGATGATTTTGTAGGTGTGGTTCTTAATCATATTCTTACTTCACTTGAGTTAATTGAATCTGGTTCTTAGATAGTTCACATTAGAGCTTCGAACCACATGTGTGTAGATGTGAAATTGATGACAAACCTCTTATTTGTGAATGATTTTATACATTTACATTTACCCATTGGATCCCTTAAGCTTGTTCATCACATAGGTGATGTTTAACTACATAAAAGATTAACCTTGACTGATTGCTTACATATTCCTTCTTTCAAATTCAATCTTTTATATATTAATAAACTCACCATTTCAGCTCATATGAAGTTTAACTTCCAACCTACTTTTTGTATAATACAGGACCTAATGATTGATGAAGTGCTTGTAGTAGGGAAAGTTATAGGAAGATTGCACATTTTAGACTCTAGTTCTTATCGTCCTAAAACCATAAAACAATATACCTTGAAATTGTATCCAAATATCTTTGTAAAATATATGGATACCATTGATTGATGGGGGAATGGCCTGAAAGTGATCGGAATAGGGTCTGGTGGTTATTGGAAAATTTTTGGGCAATCTGGTTTTTATTGGATAAAATTGAAACAGGAAATATGAAGACGTTTCTGGGTTAATTGGCTGGGAATTTGGTTTCTAGGAAATAAGCAAAGTTGTAGAACTTTTTGTGAACTACAATTTAGACACAAGAATCGGATTAATAGGATAAGGAATGATTGAGTTATGGTGGATTTTGTGGTGACATGTTAATCTAGGCGGTAGAATGAAGGCAGATGATGAAAACTGGAATTTTTAGGAGGCTGGGGTTCGAATTGGGTGAAGATGTCTTTTGGAGATTTTTAATTTAAGATGTGAGGAACAAACTTGAAGCAGGAAAAATTTTGATTTGATGAACACAGGAAACATGAACTAGAAAACGAAATTGGAAGTCGGACAGAATTCTGGAAATCGCACAACACACAAACGATTGAATGTTTTCGACAAACAAACAAGCCCTTTTGATTATTTTAGGAAAATAATCAAACCCAATGATTGTTCTTTGGAAAAAGATCAAAACCTAGACAATTCCTTGCCAGAAGGTTGAGAGAAAATCTCGACTTTTCCTTATATTTTTTCTGAATAATATTGAATAGGAAACAAATGAGCTGAAATAGGAAGCAAATGGGTAGCCACAAAGTCAGCTCCTCACCTTTCCTATTCTGCAGTTTTTTAGCTCATTAAAACATAAATAAAACCTATAATAAAATTCTTACAAAATAGCTAAAATAAAACAAACCAAACAAGTCATTAAATCGGGCCAAAATAACGAATCCGGGCCAGGATAAAACAAGAAATAAAACAAGTCTTTACATCAAACCAAAGACTAGTTAAATTAGACCAAAGTAAGCCCAATTTAAATGAGAGAAAATCTGCTACTCCTAGGCTTCGAACAACTCAGTATGATTAGGTGAAAAAACCCAAGCTTTGAAGTCACCAAATGGGCTTAACATCACCTAGAACTTTAAGAACAAGTGTAGCCCAATTCAACCGACTATTTTTGGACCTCATCTCCACCTGGTGGTTTTTCTCCAAGCCCCATGGAATCCATATCTTCAATTGCAAGCTTGGATGGCCCTTCATCATTTATCCTTAGCATCAACGATTGAGACATCCATTTATAAATTTAATGAAACATTTGAACGGAATAATGGATCTTTCTACTGAAAGAAAATTTCTATGTGAAGTCTATTATTTGTACTAATAGAGTAGATTCTAAACCAGTACCATTCATTCAATCAAATGTTTTGAGCTTGTTGGTGTTGATTTATAGGGTCCTTACAAATATGCTTCAACTTATGGAAGTCATTATTGTTTGACCATTGTGGATGATTTTAGTAGAAAGATATGGACTTTTATGCTTAAGCATAAACTTCAAACCATTCAAACACTTCACATTTTCTTCAACATAATTAAAAACCAATTCCATAATTCTGTTAAAATTATAAGTACAAACAATGGTAAAAAGTTTACTAGTTTGTCATATACATCTCTATTGTCTTCTTTAGGCATTATTCATCAAAAAACATGTGTTTATACCCCTCAATAGAATGGATTTGTAGAAAGAAAACATAAACAAGTTGCGTGATCTTTGACGTTTCAATTATATGTCCCTATTCATTTCTATGGGGAAGCCATTCTCGCATCTACATATATCATATATAGACTTCCTTCATCTTTTATATCCTGGAAAGCTCCATATAAAATACTCTTTCACAATGAACTAGATTACTCTTTTCACAAAACCTTTATGCTTTGTGTAAAGTGTGACAAAGATTGAAATTATTGAAATGCCATGAACAGTTGAAATTGATCTCTTTGAGGCGTTAAGAATGGCTGAAACACCATTGATGATGATAGCAGTTGATTGATAAAGATTGCATGAATAGTATAGATGATTGTAGCAAGAAATCTTCTTTCGAAGAAGAATTTCTTTGAATTAGGTTAAGCATATCAGGTAGTTTATATTAAGAATTATTAATAAAAGAACCAATCAGAGGTGAATATGTAATGAATTAGGAGTGAATATTGGAGTCATATCCCTAGTGGAGATTTAAGCATAAGAGGTAGAGTATGATACTGAGAATGTATGTATTTTCCTCGATGAAAAGTGTTCACCACACGAGTGGATTTTAGGAAATTGAGATAACACTATTCCTTATGTAAGGAGAACTTAGATCTACATCATAGTATATGAGAATATGCAAAGGAGATATAAATTAGTTTTTGATGAATTTGTTACCAAAGCAAGAAGTTAGGTTGCAAATAAATTGAAATGTGAGGAGAAACTAGTATGAATGAGCAAACATTAGAATAAGACAATGTGAAATATGAGGAAATCTAAAGAATGGAGAAGAACATTTAACAAAGGTGAGTCAATTGGGAAATTGAAAATAATGCGAGATAATGTTACCTCATCGAGGAATTAGTTATTTAAGAAATTACGACGACTAATTAGGGGGCATAGGAAGTTTGATAATAATTGTTTGAGTTAACAATTACCTCGACAAAACTATAGTATAGAAGATTAAAGCGATCTAAGCAAGATCTGATGATATATTAAATGTCTTCAAAAAGTTGAGAAGAATAGTCGAATACTTGAAGAAAAATGTGTAAAGCGTATGAGTAATGAAAGTAAAGAAAATTTTGAGGAATTATACCGATATTAATTATATCGTATAGATTTGGAGATTCTATAGTATGCAATGATATTATATAAGAGATTTTAATGAAATCCAATGCAACAACATAAAGTGATTTCAATGTATAGAGACAACGAAAGTCCTATGAGTTGACTATTCGATACATAATTTAGAGCTACTATAGTAGTGATTGCTTTGAAAGTTTGGAGACAGTATACGTATGGGAAC
>JANIJH010042902.1:0-10531 GCA_024520975.1 Erythroxylum areolatum | reverse complement strand
TCCATGTTTTATTGTAATATTAAAATTTATAAGCAAATATATTTTCATATAAAAACTAAAACTTTTGTTTATATTAAATTTTTTGAGAAATTTGATTTTCAAGATAAATTGAACTTAATTTCAGCATGTGTTCCTTTTTTATTGGAGACTACAATGATCCTTTTTCGAAATGCATTCTTACCTTTGACATATTATCCGTAAGAATCCAACACAAATGGAGGACAAAAAATGAGGCAAGTGATATTTAAAAAACAAGGAAACGAAATATCAGTTATCCTTTAGAATTAAATGAGTATTTTATAAATTCAAATAAAAATTGAAATTACACCATGATAGAAATTAGTTGCATTCCTAATTTGGAGGAGATGATCAACTTCTTTTGTCTTGGAGTACTAGGGGAGAGCCACACCCGAGATTTCTCCACACAATGGACTTAAGCCACCTACCCACTTATCAATTATGATCTTCAACTAAATTGCACTAATCGTGTCCTCTCATATTAGAATTTAGCACACATCTTTTTATTGTTGTCAACTATTCTCTCCAATCTTTAATCCTACTCTATGTTAAAAAAATTTCTGCAAATGTTATTCTAATTTAAGGGGTCATATTCTTTGTCCCGTGCTAGAAAGCATTACTCTTCTATCAAAGATTACTATAGATAGAAGAGACTCAAACAAATAGGTTGAACTAACCACAACAAAGGCTGGGAGCAAGTGAAATTACCCCTGTTTGGCTCAATATTGAGATATAAAAATTAGGTTAATGTTGAAATGTTGGTTTATTCCTTACTATCAATCAGTTGGTCGAAGTTTGGCAATATAATTATTTAAAGACATGCTTTATCTTATACATATTTAGACAATGTAATGATAAAGTCCATAAGATAAATAACAAACGAAATTATGATGAGATCATAATCATGAGATTGATATTATATTTTTGTATTATGCTTAAATTGTTTCTAGTTGTTATTACAGTAAGACTGAACATTTAAATTAAATAATGTAAAAATAATATTATAGTTTTTCCTTATGAATAAAGTAGTCGATCTTATAGCCTAAAATATGAAGATACTTAAAGAAACATGTGGGTATTTTCATAGAACAAATTCACTAAATTGACCTCATATGAAAATTTCATTTAGAAAATTGCTTGAATGTCAATGAAGGTTCTCATCATGATGATTATGTAAATGATCCTATGAATGGAGATATCTAAAGTTATCTTATATAAGGATTTGTTATGATTTGATACTACTTATAACCTATTCTAATCATGGGTAGCTTAATCGGTAGTTAATAGGTATAACAAGAATTATATATAGGTAGTTGAATGATCAATATAAGATTTCTCACTTTGAAGTGATTAGGGAGAATACTTTGTTATCCTCGATTGATATTGATTCAAAAAATGTTTGACCATGGTAGAATGATATTTTGAAAATATTTTTCAAATGTCATTAATTGAATCAGTTACTAATAGTGAAGAACTAACATGATTGGACTTAAAATATATTAGACATTAATTATATACTTTTTATCTAATCAGAGCATAGTATGATAAAAAATTGAATTATACGAAAAAAATCATGCATAAAAAGGATAGTAAAAAATACTTAGACAATCCTAAATATTTGGGTATTCATAATATGTTGCTAGATACTAATTTTGATTCATTGATATAAATTATTTAATTAAAGAATCAAAGATAAATTAAAGGAGTTTAATTTATCTAACCTTAAATACGATTTAAGGTTACAATTTATACCTATTTCTAACATAATTAAAATTCTAATGAGTTACACATAAAGTGTGGATTGAAGATAGAAAAGATGCTTTAATAAAGTTGGACTTGATTGTAAAGTTTAAGAAACTTTATAATTATATATGAGACATTTAATAAATAAGGATCAAAATAAGATATTGATCTTATTTGGGCATAATCGATATCCAAAACCCACTATTAAGAGGCTTAGGCTTTAAGGAAGCTGTACTCCTTACCTAACCCTCTCTAATAATTGTAGAGTTCTCTTAATTTGTTCTGTGAATATTGTTAGAGGTTAGGCATTTATGTGGCTATAGTGATTAAGATGAGTCGATTTTAGAAACGGTTTAAAGAAATGACAAGAAAATGATCAAGCTTTAGAATAAAGTATGAATTACGATTTATGATTTAATATGATTTATAGTTAATAATTTTACAGAATTTTAAGTAATCTTGTCTTTTAGGAAATTAAAACAAAAAGGTTTCGTAATTATTTCGTTGTACATAAGATTAGATCCTGCCTAATTTTCTAACAATGGTATTAGAGCCAATTTTTATTATATGATTTGATTAAATTATTTTATTGATATTGATTTTGAATTATAGAATGGAAATCATAAACCTTAAAAATTAGATTAAGATATCATTAATATTAATATGAAAAGTTCATATCAAAAATTTTGATTGGTTGTTTTACAACTTAGATATTGTATCCTAGGATTAGAAAAAAAAAGAGAGCATGTTTGGGTACAAGAATAGATTAATTCTGGTATTTGAATAAGGTTTCTTTGGCTATTAGACTATAGTAGTCCAATCTTTGGTTTTAAATAAAATATTTTGTGACATATTTTCAAACAAAATTTAAATGAGTTTTAAATTCAAAATCAATTCTGAAATTATATTAATTATTTTTAATTTGATTAATATTACTAATGAATTTTATTCTTGAATAAAATTTAAATTTTTTTTCTAAAATTAAAATTAATTATATTGAAATTAATTAATTAAACACCTTAAAATTATTTCAATTGGATTTATTATTTTGATTGAAATAAATTAGATTTATTATTTTTTTTAGAGAATCATAATTGTATTTATTTAGAAATTATTTCTTTAACTATGAATAATGGGTTTCTTAATTTATTAGAAATGTAATTTTCTTGATTAAATTTGAAAAGGTGTTTTCATTTATTAATTTAGAAAATTTAACCTTCTTTAATGTTTTTTAAAATAATTTGCTAATTGATTAAGGAAGATTGTTCTAAGAAATTGATAATTTAATCTCTAAATAGATAATATAGTGGACTTTCCTAATTAACTTTAAAAGTTTTTTATTTAATTTTGAAAGTAGTCTCTTTTTAATATTAGAAAATAGTTTTCTAATTAAGGAAAAAGTCATTTTTAATTATATTAGAAATAGTTTTCTAATTAAATTAGAATGTCTTATTTGTTAAATTTTATAAAAGGTGTTTTTCTAAATTATAATAAGTATGCACAATTTAGGTGAATTTTATTTTCAATTAAATTTGTTAAAGGAGTCAAAGATAATTGAAAACAGTTTCCAATTGAATTTGAAAATTGTTTTAAGTCAAATTAAATGTTTATTTGAAATAGGAATTTAATTTATTTAGGAATTAATGAGTTTAATCTTATTTAATTATCCACAAAGTTGAAAAATATTATTTTAAATTATGAAGATCAATAATTAGAATGAAACGAAACTTGACATTTTATTCATATAATTTGATTATAAGTTCATACGTTACATAGTTTATTTATATTATATATATTGGATCCATATTCAATTGCATGTTTTATATATTAATATTATTACATGTAATTTTGTGTTTGATGAGACTAGTTGAAACTAAATCTCTTGTTAAAATATTAAGAATACATTGAAAATGTGATTGTTGCCATCTATTATCTAAAAATAAAGCCAGACTTTTGTTTATTATCAGACTCGTTAAGTGACTCAAGGCGCTTTTAACCCGTATATATTTCATCTTAAATAATGAGTCCTACTTAATTAAATTTGTATGATTTTGATGAGTGAATCAAAATCATTTGAATTTAGATGCAAGGTAAGGAATAACATATAAAATATATTTTGGCAAGAGTTTTACCTAAGGGTTCTAAATGAGTTAAGATTGATAAAGTTATTATCTACCTATAATTTAATTGTAGTCAATTTGATGAGGGACCTAGGGTCAACTAAATTTGAATAAAATCTTACCCCATTAGAGAGGTTAAAGTAATTTTTTTGAATAGTTGTTAGGGCTATTATTTTGAATAAAATAGTAGGAGTGATCAAATATAGGATTAAATTCATGATCTTATTTAATAGTTATGGCATATAAGCAACTACTTGATTTTCTTATATTTTTATAGAATTTACCTTTCTTAGTATAGTTGATACTAAGAGTCTATGAACCAAATTTCTTAGACATAGATTATGTTTGAGATGAGTTCTCAAAGTTAGATGGAAAAGTTTTTTATAAATATTATGCAATTTTGCTATTAATCCCTATTAAGGATTTAATGACAAAGTTTTAGATATATGTCAATATCATATAGATGCCAAAATGTAATGACATTTTAAGTCGACTAATATCTCATAAACTTTAAAGATAACATGGAAGATGTATGTCAACATCATAATAACAAGAAGCAAGGGGGTATTTGAAGTAGGGTTGAAAGATATAACACCTTAATATAATTGTTCTACTCAATTTAACCTACTAAAAGCATAATTATATACTACAACTAAAGGAATTTGCTATATTATGATAATGGCTATCATTAGAAGAAATGATTGCATGATTTTCTTATCTATACAAAGTATGATAGAGATTGTATATATATCTAGTTCATGTTTATGAGTATTTAATTCTAAATTTAGATTCAACATTACTATAATGTTCAAAATATAACAAGAAATAAAATGTTGAATAAAATTGGTTTATCTAGATTTATGCAAATAGTTTGTGTGCATAGGACCAAAATAGACTTATGTTTAATATAAGTGGCAAAAATATAAAGTTAGATAATCGAGTCTATCATTTTATTCCATATTGGTTAAATCAACATAATGAGAATCATAAAGTTAAATACAAGGATATATGTATCATTTTAATTATGAATCATATAAAACTTATGAAACTTTTTAAGTTGAAGAATAAACAAATCAAACTTTGGTGAAAGGATATGAAGATGATATTAAGTTGTTAAATCTTATATATGTGATGTTTGGATGAGATAATAATTTATAAAATGATGATTCTTATACTTCATTAGAAATATTAATTACTTTATATGATATTGCCATATGTGTTAAATGAAATATTGATTTAAATATTTGAAGAGTTTAAATTATTTAAATCTAGGTACAAATTAAGCATTGAGATTGTTAAATCACTTCAAGGAGATCAATTTGGTAATTTTTTGGTTATCTATAGGGAATGATATTTTCTAGTGAATATCTCCAAAATTAAATTCCATAAGAGTAGGGATTTATGTAAGGAGTAATATAAAATATGAGATATTGTATGATAAAATATTTAATTATTCTATAGATATGCTTAGTACTATAACTTACCTTCAGTAGTTCCAATTAAATCAATTGGCAAGATTTCGTAATAGATATAAAATGTAAAGACTTTGAAAGAATTAAAGTTAATGATTTAGGGATGTGATGCTTAATTGAGAAATATATTTTACAATAAGTTTAGAAGTAAATTGGATAATAAAAGTTTATAAGATATCTAAAAGGATGTATATAATCTTACATATCCTATTAAACAAAATGATTGTTTCAATTTATACTTATAAGAGAATATTTCTCATGATAAGTAGGAGTAAGATGATCAAATCTCATGACAATACAATCAATTAGATCTAATTCCTTTTTTTGATACATTTGATGTATAGTTGATTGAAAGATTCACTTTCACGATGAATTCAAAGAATTTGTTTTAGAGATGATTATGAATTATCTTGTCTATAAAAAGGTTATTAGTAGTATACTTGATCTCTTCAGTAGGAATATGTTGAGATATTAGTTCATAGAGAAAATGATAGTTCATATTTTCAATTGTTGAAAATATATTGGTCTAAGAATAATTTATATTGGATATAATAGGTAACAATTTAATTATAGGAGTTAGACCTATAGAGATAGATATAGAAGTAGTTTACATATTGTAGTTTAAGTACATAGATAATTACTAAAGGTGTTCAATATTTGAGATATTCGGTACTTGTTAAGTATTAAAAAGTGTCCATTATGTTATGTATGAGTTGATATTTGAGTTTAATGTTATAAAAATATTTACTTTAGAAGTAAATCCTAAATAACATATCTTTTTACTTGAAACAATATTATTTTGAGATTGGAAAAGTTTCAATATAGCAATGTGATACTACTATTGCTTGCAACCAAATTAATACCAACTTTAACAATAAAAATGTAGTTAGTGAAGAGTTGAGATCGTTCTCATGAAGAATTTTAATGGTAAAGATTACATGAGTTCAAAGCTAAAATAAAATAGGGAGTTTGTAATTCATGAAAATTTGAGAAATTAGAAATAATAGAAATCGTAAATTAACAAAAATAATCAGTTCAGAAAATTCAGTAGACAAACCTTGGTTTCGGTCACCAATGTTATCGTATTAGTACAGATGTTTGATATAAAATTTAGTCCATCAATAAACATTCATTGGGTGATGATTTTCTCTTAAGAGTAAATGATTAAAAACATGCATTCTAAACATTCTTATTAATCAACAACTTGGATACGATCTTATTTTTAATCAATTAATAGCTTTAAGAACTAAGAAACTAATGGACAAGACAACACATATAAGACATAAATCTAATCAAGTTAAGTATCTTCTTAGAATTTTCAACTCTAACGTAAAGATGATAATCCTAATTACCACTTGCGATTAGTAAAACTGAACGTCATAACCTACTAATCTGGCTATTTAAACAAATCAATTCCTAGTTGTTCACCCTAAAAATCAACCAATTCAATCATAAAAAAGTAATTCGGAAGACACTTAATATTCATCAATGAAATGAACTTTATTTAGAAATCTCACACATACTAGATGATAATACAATTCCCTTCAACCAAGAAAAAGGATTTAGGTACTCATAATGAAAGTGAAAACTAACAAAGAAATAGCAAAATATATAGTCTCCATCCCTGGTCTTTTCCTAGAAAATCTTAAAATTCCTAGATAAACTACTGCAGAAAATGAAAACTCCTAAGAAAATTACTGTAGAAAGTGTAAAAACTTCTAAAACCAAATCTGCCGTGAACAGTAAAATTCTCCTTCTTTATGCTTTTTGATCCCTTCCTCTCTCTCCTTTTTCATGATCTTCAACAGATAATCTATCCCCCATATTCAAGTTGCAAATCCCTATCAATAAGGTAGCAATCAGATTTTCAAGATCATGAAAATCTTAGATGAATCGAATCTTAATTAAAAAAGCAGAATCTGTAAACGTTCTTTGTCTTTACATGTGCTCATGCTTAGTCGATAGATTTTCTGCCAGTCTTGGGAATCCAAAATATCTTAACTTTTCGTGCATATTTTTGATTCAATTTCATCTCTCAACTGTTGAAAATCATCTGAGAATAATTAAGAAACAAATCCATCAATTTTGAATAATAATTTCAACACATTAAAAAGATTTATATATAAAATGAGCACAAAATAACAACTTAACACAATGGTTGCTAATTAAGTCACAATACAATTTTCACTTAGTGAAAACGATTAATAGGATCAATAAGTTCTTTAATGAACTTGGTATAGTTCCTTACGTTGTTTAGACATTAGTGTAGTGTAAAACATTAGATCCATTCAATATGCAAAATGAACTAAGGTCTCATCAAAGATCTAAATATGTACTTATGCAATTTCTCTTAATTATGATGATAATTGTGATGAAAGTTGTAAGATTTAAGAAAATGCTCACTATAGAGAATCATGTGAAATTCTCTTACTAACTTATTGTCCCAATCGTATCATGATCATTATATGGTGATATGATATAAGATATATAAACAATTGGTTTATTGCAAGTGGGAAATTATTGGTTCATACCATACAACCAATTGGTTGGTTGTAGTTTAGTGACAATAATTATTTAAAGGCATCCTTTATCTTATACATATTTAAATATATATGATAAGATCCATAGGATAAATATACATAGCAAATAAAATTATGATAAGATCATAATTATGAAATTTATATTACATTTATATTTTATTCCTAAATTGTTTTTAGTTATTACTCTAGTAAGAAAGGACATTAAAGTAATGTAAAAAGACTAGTACATATTATATTTTTCTGATAAAAGAAGTAGTCGATCTCTTAAACTAAAGTGTAGATATATTAAAACAAATTTATAAGTACTTGTTAGAGAATAAGTTCATTAAACTGACCTATATGAGAATTTTATTTAGAAAATTACTTGTATATCTATAAAAATTCTCACTGTAATGATTATATAAGTGATATTTTGACTTGAGATTTCCAAATTCATCTCATATAGAGATTGTTATATTTTGATACCACTTATGAACTATTATAATCATTAGTAGCTTAGTCAGTAGTCATTAGATATAGCATGACCTATATAGAAGTAGTTGAGTGACCAATATAGGA
Source organism: Erythroxylum areolatum (assembly GCA_024520975.1). NCBI lineage: Eukaryota > Viridiplantae > Streptophyta > Magnoliopsida > Malpighiales > Erythroxylaceae > Erythroxylum > Erythroxylum areolatum. The sequence continues at coordinate 2,080 of JANIJH010042902.1, read as the reverse complement.
TTTATTACCCTAAAGTGATTTGGGAGAATATTTTGTTGTTCTCGATTAGTATTGATTGGAAATACTTTTGGCCAAAATAGAATGACAGATTGAAAATAGTTTTCTAATGTCATTACGTGAATGAATTATTAATGGTAGAGAGTTAACATGATTGGACTTAAATAAAGTAGACATTAATTGTATGCTCTATACCTAATTATAACATTGTATGATGAAAGAGATAAATTATACAAAAAATCACTCATGAAAAATTTAGTCAAAACTATTTTTGACAATCTTAAAATATTTTAATGGTTATGATGTGTTGTTAAATACCAATATTGATTTATTGATATAAATTTTCTAATTAGAGAATTCAAAATAAATTAAAGGAGTTTAATATATCTAATACTAAATATGATTTATGGTTATAATTTATATCCACTGCCAACATATTTGAAAATCTAATGGGTTATACATAAGGAATGAGTTGAAGAGAGATAAGACATTCTAATTAAGTTGGATTTGGATTGTAAAGTTTGAGAAATTTTATAGTTAAATATAAGATATTTAATAAATAAGAATCAATATAAGATATTGGATCTTATTTAGACACAATTAATAATTCTAATTAAAGTTTAATTGAAATGAGAATTTAATTTTAATTAAAATACGAAAATATACAAAATATATTATAAATAATAGGCTTAAGTTCTAAGGTAGTTAGTACTTATTGCATAACCCTCTTTGTAATAGTTATAGAGTTCTCTCAACTCATTCTGTGGATACCAGCCATTAGAGGTCGAACACTTGTATGACTATGATTGTTAAAACGAGCTAATTTCATAAACGATTTGAAGGAAATGATAAGAAAATAATCAAGTTTTAGAATAGGGTATGAACAATTCATACTTTACTAGGATTTATTGTTAATCATTTTATAGAATTTTAAGTGATTTTAACTTTTGAGAAATTAAAATGAAAAGATTTCGTAATTATGCTGTTATGCATAGGATCAAATGCCTCTCTTATTACCCAGTATAAAATATATAGATTCAACTGGATTAAACTAAATAAAGAGACTACGTTGAAAAAAAAAACTCCAATTTTTATGGATCAAATATAATTTATCTTAAAACTTGTTGAACTAAATGACCTCTGAACATATTATTTTAATGATAACAAAATATATTGATATTTTATTTTTAATAATATTTGTACCTTAATTATAATGAAATTAAGTAATATGTGAAAGATTAAGTTCAATAGAAGGTGAAGTGACTGAAAGAGCAATTGATTCATTTGAGAAATGAAAAGATGACCAAAACAAAGAAAAATACAATTCAATTGGATTTTAAGAAAATTCAAATGGAAAATCATGAATAAGAAGGAATCATGCAATTAAAGATATAACAAATTATTATAATCTTTTTTGTAACCTAATTCTCATCATTTTAATGGTCCAGGAGTTCAATCATTACATGATCAGTTATATGGAGGGTATATATAATGCATAAATCCTTTTATAATGAAGACAAAATTTGTTTTAAACTCTAAAGAACATCTCTTAGATCTTCAAACAAACTTTTGAAATAATTTTGAATTAAATCTTTGTATCTAACTTGGATAGTTTGATGTTTTTCAGAATTTTAAAATATAAAAATTGATGATTCAAAATATTTTTTAAGGTTGAAGTATGTAGGAATTTGACTAACTAAATGATTTTGATAGGTTAGCCGAAAATAAGAACAAAGAGTTACAGAATGAATGCAGTATGTTATGCAAAAGGACAAGCTATCTGATGCTCTAATAGAATAGTCATAAGTTAGCTAAAGGTAGGAGATTGGTTAGCTGAATGTGTGACACGACCCGCCTTTTTGGACCGTGTTGGCACTAGGGAATGGGTAGGCTTAATGCCAGCAAAACCCATAGTGAGCCTAACTTTTCTATATTCTACTAAAAATCCAGCATGACCTATTCATTTATCTGATTAATCCTTATACCTGCTTAATAGGTTGTCCGAAGATCCCAATCTGCAATTCTCACATACATTATCTACTTATAATCAACCAATCTATGATCATCTCATATCATCCACCGA
>JANIJH010042714.1:0-10537 GCA_024520975.1 Erythroxylum areolatum | reverse complement strand
TGGAATTATAGAGTATTCTCCTGCAATTGCAAAGTATTAGCTTTCACAATATTAATCAACTCTTTCAGAGATGGACCAGAGTCATGATAATAAGCTTCTGGTTTATATGAGAATTGTTGTGCGTCCTGCAAACTATTATGGAAGTAATTCTTATGATTATCTCATCCATAACAAAAGTTAGGTTGATCAGTCCAAACATTGTTATAGGATTAAGAATATGAGTTATAAAAGAAATTACTTCCGTCCTTATTGATTTTTTTCCAAACATGAAACAAAAAATGAAAAAATCACAGAATAACAGGAAAGAAATCAATTACGAACAAATATATGCAAAACAACAATTAAATCACAAACAAAAACTAAACTACCTCACTCCTCGAAAACAGCACCAAAATTGACCCCGCGTCGTTACGCTAGCCAAAATTAAATAACTAGAGCTTCTACTATAGCAGTAGTGAGTCTAGGTCGATCTTACAGAGAATGTGTGTAAAGTTTATGAAATGAAATTAACTGGTGTTTAACTTTAACGGGGGGTTTTGAATTTTGGAATAAGAAAATAAAATGAAACTAACTAATAAAAACAAATTAAAGAAAACATGCAAATAAATAATAAAAGTGGAAAATTTGGTAGGGACCCGGTACTTTGGTTCAATCTCGACCTACACCCTAATTAAGCATATTTTGTTAATTTGTTATTCTTCAACCTCTCCAAGCAACTATTAATCGTGAGTTAATAACTAACCCGAGTTTTCCCTTAGGTTTTGCTTAATCAAGATACGATTGTTAATTAAACATTACTACCGAATAACCTAGGATACGATCTCTAGATTTAATTAGGCAGTAGCATTAGGAATTAGGAAAACTGGTTAATCAAGGCAACGACTACATACGATGCGTCATTTAACCTAGGTCATGTTATCCCTAATTATTACGAATCATTAGTCGCTACATATGAATTTCAACATAACAATTATAGATTATGTGAAAATTCTAGCAATGGGTTTGTAATTAACGATTCAATGAATGTATTAAAATTATCTTTTTACAATACCCAATGTGTTTATACATAAATAATCAAATAATAACAAAAATTCGATTATCCATACACAATACCCAAATCAATTAATATAGGATAACACAATCAATTTCTAATGAGAGAAAGAAACAACAAAATAATTAAAAAATACTTAATTTGGGTCATCAGCGTCGATTTTATCTCCAAACCGACGTCGAGACGTCTAGCCCTTCTTAGATCTTTCCCAAAAAATACTTCAACCCCATATTGTAGCCCCACCGAATACCCATTTGGTTACTGCGTAATCCTTCTCTTCTGCCGCATCTCTCTATGCACGCCTCTCACTGTTCACTGCAGCCTCCCCTCACTGTTGCTTGATGGGATAAATAAACCTTCAGGTTTTATTGTCCCACTTACTGCACATGCTTAAAGCCTCTCTTCATGCCACCTTCTACCGCAGCTCTTCTCCACTTTCTCCAAGCCAAGCCGCAACCACGAAGCCGCAGACCCTACTTCACGCCCACAATGCCGCACTGTTTTATTGTCTGCACCCCCTGTTCTGCTCATTGTTGTGACGATTTTATATGGGCGTTTTTGGTCTATGCCACTATGCCTTTACTGCTCCATCAAACGCAACTATATATGCGTTAAATGCAACGCATGCAATTAACGCATATGTTTGCTGCCAACATTTTCTTCCTTACTGTGCTGCGTTTTGGCTACCCTTATTGTCTTTTATTTACATTTTTTCCCTTCTTATCCCACGAAGACAAGTGAGTATTGATCTTCAGAAAATAACTCAAATGTAGTACTTTCGACTCACTTTAATTTATTTGCTTCCAAATTGTACCTAAAATCACATACGAATTAAAGTAAGTACCTTAAGCATTTTCGTATCAATAATCACTAAGTGTAAATGATAAAATGTATCAATAATTAAACACATATCAATGTGCCAGTATTTTTACGTTCTATTAATGTCTAGTCATAATAGAACAATGGCTGTAAACAAATTAAGGATAATATATAAATGCAATAAGAATATCATAATTATAATCTCATCATAATTTTTTTTATAATGTATAGTTATCTCGTGGACTTTATCACATACATCTAAATATGTTTAAGATAAAGAATTTTTTTCAAATACTTTAGTACTAAACTGCAACTAAATTGATTGTTTGTAAAGTATAAACCAATAATCTCCCATTTGCAATAAGGCAATCATTTAAATATCTTATACCATATCACCATATGATGACCATGCTACTGCTAGGACAATAACTTAATGAGAAAATTCTATAAATTTCTTTATAGTGAGCACTTGCTTAAATCTTACAAGTTCTATCTTAATTATCATCATAATTAAGAAATTTTTCCTAAATATATCTTTGGATCTTTGATGAAACCTTAGCTCCTTTTACATGCCTAATGGCTTTAATGTTCCATAATACATTACTATCTTGAACAATGCGAAGAACTATATCAAGTTCATTAAGGAACTTATGGATAAAATTAATGATTCCATTAAATGAAAATATATTATGGCTTAATTAAAAACCATTGCCATATTAGAACCTTTCCAATCTCTAAATAATATTGTTCCAAATAAAGTATACCTTAATCAGGATTTATCTCTAAAGTTAATATCCTTTTCAACTTGAACTCAAATATCAACTCATACATAAAATTATATATATATCTTTAATACTTCACAAGTATTAATTATCTCAAATACTAAACATCTTTAGGACATTAACTTTGAACTTAGATTTAGAATAGGGAAACAACTTCCAATCTATCTCTATAGATCTAATTCTCATAATTAAGTTGTTATCTTTTCATATCCACAAAAGTTGTTGTTGGAAAATTATATTTTTAACAATTAAAAATTAGAAATGTTGTTTTCTATGAGTAATATGTCTCTATATACTCTCACTGAAAAGGACACTATACTCCTACTAACCTTCTTTTAGACATGATAAATTCACAATCATTTATAATACAAACTCTTCGAATTCATTATGAAAGTAAATCTTTAAATGTCGCATAGCCTTTTAACTATACATCAAATGTATCAACAAAGGTACTAGATCCAATTATAAATATTATCATGAGATTTGAACTTTTCAAATTTCATCGTACTCTTATTACTTATCTTAAGAACCATTCTCCTATAAGTTCACATTAAAGCAAACAATTTGTTCAACAAGTCTGTAAGGTTATATCGTACCTATGTAATATCTTATAATCTTTTATTATACATTTTAGTTATAAACTTAGAGGATAATATACGCTTCAACTAAGCATCACATCGTTAAATCATTAACTTTGACTCTTTCAAAGACGTAGCCTTCCATATCTAATATGAAATCTTGCTAATTAATTCAATTGGAACTATTTAAGGTAAGTCATTATATTAGGCATAGCTATAGGGAAAAAAATAATATTACATCATACAATATCTCATATTGTATTTTCCTCCTTAACAAAATTCATACTCTTATGGAATTTTTTTGTGAAGTTATTCACCAGGGAATCTCATTCCTTATAGATAACCAAAAATTTAAAACTCACCGAATCGATCTCATTGAAGTGCTTCAGCATTCTCAATACTTAATTTCTACTTAGATTTAAATAATTGTAATTGTTTAAAATTTTAAATCATTATTTCATTTAATACATATGACTATATCATATAAAGTCATTATTAATCCAATGAAATATAAGTATTATCCTATTATGAATTGTTATTCTATCTAACACATCATATGTATACGTTTAACAATTCAATAACATCATCATCCTTTCACCAAAGGTTGATTTAGTTATTTTTTAACTTAACAAACTTCATAAGTTTCATACGATTCATAATCAAAAAGATACATATATACTTATATGTAATTTTAAGATTTTCATAATGTTGTGTTAACCATCATTTAGCATAAAAGAATAGTCTCAATTATCCACCTTTGTATTATTGCCACTTATGTTAAGCATAAGTCTTATACAAACTGTTTGTATAAAATTAGATCAACTATTTTTACAAAATAATATATTTTTATCACCCTTAAACATTATGATAATGTTTAATTTAAATTCAGTATTAAGTACTCATAAGCATGAACTAGAAATACATATGATCTCTATCATAACACATAAAGGCAAGAAAAGTCACGCAAACATTTTCTTCTTACGATAACTATTATCATTTTATTGTAACTGGCTTTAATTGCAGTCCACAATTATGCTTCTATTAGGCTAAATTGTGTGAAACAATTTCATCAAGGTACTATCTCATTTGCAACCTCTTGAATCTTACTATCATGGTGTTAACATACAGCTTACATGTTGTCCTTAAAGTTTATGAGACATTAGTCAACTCAAAACATCAATACGTTGTCATCCATATGATTTTAACATATCTCTAAAACTTTGTCATTGAATCCTCAATAGGGATTATAGCAAAATCACATAATGGGCATATAATTTTCTTTTCTAATTTTGAGAGTTCTTCTCAAACATAATCTTATGTCGAAGAAATTTTGTTTACTTACTTAGTATCAACTATACTAAATAAAAATTTTAAGAAAAGCAAGTAATTTATTATATGCCATGATGACCTAGATTAAGACTTTAATTATGTATTTGGTTACTTCCACAATTTTATTTGAAATAATAGCCCTCACTAATATTCAAAAAGATTACTCTAATCTTTCTAGTGGGTTAGGATCTCATACAAATTGTTGTTGATATTAAGTTTGCTCAACAAACTAACTAACCTTAAATTAGGAAGATAACAATTTTATCAATTACATCTTATATGACTTTTAGATCTATTAAGTGATAACTCTTGCGAAAAATATATCTTATATGTTATTCCTAAACCTGCCTTTAAAGTCATGTGATCATAAATTTGCTCATCTAAATCACATAAATTTAGTTAAGTAGAACCCAATATCATAACACAAAAACATATTCAGGTTAAAGCAGTCTTGAGTTTGCTCAATAAGCCTAAAACAAACAAAACTTTGGTTTATTCCTATAACAATAAAAGGCAACAATTACATTCTCAATGCGTATTTAATATTTTAATGAGAGATTTAATTTCATTCATCTTATTAAACACAAAATTTCATGTAAAATATCACACTAATAAATCATACAACTTAACTTGCATAAATCATCAAGCTTCGTTTGATTATAGTTATTAATCTTCATAATAATATTTTCAATTCCATGGAAAAATTAAATTATATTAAAGTCATTGATTCCCACATAAACTAAATTTCTATTCCAAATAGAAATTTGATTTGAATTGAAAACAATTTTCAAATGTAGTTGGATTCTAATCATCTTAACTCTTTTAACGAAATTTAATTGAAAAATTCAATAAATTATACTTCTTACTTATTACAATTTAGAAAAAAAAACTCAAATTTCAAAATTGTATAACTAACATATTCTAATCCAATTAGAAAATTATTTCTAAGATGATTAGAAATTATTTTTCCATAATTAGAAAATATTATCTAATCTTAATAGCAAACTACTTTCAAAATTAAATAAACACTTTTAAATTTAATAAAAAAAGTCACTTATATTATTTATTTAGAGATTGATTTCTTAATTAATTAGAAAATCTTTCCTTACCAAATTAGAAAACTATTTTTAAAAATATTTAAAAAGCTCATTTTTGTTAATTAATAAATAAAAATACTTTTTAAATTTTAATCAAGGATAATATCTTTTCTAATAATTCAAGAAAATTATTTATAAATAAAGAAAGAAAATTTAAATAAATAAAATCATAAATTTAATTCGTTTCCATCAAATTGAAATAAATAAATTTAATTAATAAACGTCTTTCTTAATTACTTAAGACAATATTTTTAAAATTTAAAGAGTCAAATTAATTAATTTCAATCTAATTAAAAATAATTAATTTTTAAAACAATTTTCTAAAATTTAAAGAGGAATCAATTTAATTATTAATCTTAATCATATTAAAAAATAATTAATTTAATTTTAGAATTGATTTTAATTTTAAAAGAATTTTAAAATTTTGTTTGAAGCTTGTCTTGGAATACTCTATTCCAAATTTTAAAAAATTTTATTTATCTTTGGATTACTTTAATCCAATAGACAAACATACTCTATTCCAATACTAAATTAAGTTTATCTTTATTCTTAAACAACTCTTGTTATAAGTTAAGAATATCCTATTCTTGTAACCAAACAACTCTTGTTTTGGTCTTATGATATTCATGTTGTCAAACACTCCTTATTCTAACCGTAACATAAACTTGTCCATATTGCCAAATATAACGTTTCTTAAATCAGTTTCCAAACAAGCCTCTTTATCTTAACAGACTAATTTTGTAAAGATGAAACCTTAGCATCCTAATGTTCCTCCCACTGTCGTCGTCACCACAGGCCGCCACCGATTGCCCATTGTTGGCAATTAGACAACATAAAAAGACACAAGATGAATAGCCATATAATACAAACTCCATCAGTTATGTTTATTCTCATATAAAAGGAGAATTCAAGGAGTAGAAAAAATGTTCATTTGCAATAAAAGAGAAAAAATTCTCTCATTCTTTCGCACGTGAAACACACCATCAAGGTTTAGAGTTTGGGACGTTGATTAACAGTGATTCTAGTAGCCAACCGTGAAACGTGGATTATCAAACAGAGAATCAATCAACCGCTTCCTTATTAAGGTCAGTCCGTATATATAAATCTACATTGGTATCAAAGCAAGGTTTGCATTCACATCATACTTGAAAAATGCCAATGATTAATTTGAAAAACCCTTTCTTCAAATATAGATTTGTCTCTTGTTTTTTGTTTTATATGACTACCATATAAAAACAAAAACAACGTTGATATCTTATACTTTGCTTTTTTTTGGTTTCACTATTCATGCAGGTATAATCTTGTCTTTATAATGTTATAATCTCGTCTTTATAACGTGAAAGAAGTGAAGGTGTGCGTGAAAAACTAGAGTGGGTTTTTGTGCATACTCTTATCTTTATTACGTGAAAGAAGAGATCATGTGCATGAAAAACTAGAGGAGGACTTGGTTTTTCATTTTTTGTGCGTGAAGATACATAAAAAAGTGTTGTGTTATTCAATAAACGTGCAATGAAAAACCAAAGAAAAGAGAAAGTTGTTAATTAAATATGCATGAGATTATCTTGGTTTTATTTTATAATTGGTTTCACGAAATCCGAAAAACTTCAACGTTTAAAAGCATGAACATGGCAAACTCATTAAAGGCTTTGGACAAATGTTATCTCCATAAAAGTTGTCTATAGTAAATCCATTAAAGACTTTTAATAACTGTTGTTTTTTTCATGACAAACCCATTTAATGCATTTAATGAATGCTGTGTGATGGTTAATGCAAGTTATGGTCTAAAGTATATATATTGTGTACGTGACCTTTAGATATATGTTCTCGTTTTAGTGCGAAGTGAAAACCAGATAAAGATTGGGTTTTTACGTTTTGTATGAAAAAAAAATTGTTCTCTTCATTTTAAAGAAAGGGATCTTTATATAAATGAGTTTTATATAATTTTGTATGTAAATTTGTTTTATATATATGAAGTTTTTTTAATTGTAAATTAGTTTTACATAGAAGTGTTTTTGGGCATCTTTGTGATATGTCAAATTTAAAAAAAAATAAGTTAATTAAGTTATAGAATTCCTAATTCTTTTTTTTTGTATGAGATGATTATGAGCTTATCAAAATTTTCGATCATACTGTATGAATTATGGATTTTTCAAATAATTTAATTAATAGAAATGTGCCTTACATTATGTTTATATATGTTTGTAGATATGACAACTAAAATCTTGATCAGTAATTTGTCCACCACTGAAAAATTGGATGGGTCCAATTATGATACGTGGCAAAGGAAGATTTAATATCTTCTAAATGAACGAGAACTACTCAAATATTTGACCATAATAATGACTGCGCCTTCAGTCAAAGACAAAGACAGAAAAGATATTGATACTACTAATGAGCAATATCAAGCATCCTTAAAGGCTTATGCATATTGGTCCAAAAAGGATCGTAAGGCATGTTATACTTTGTTGTATTTCATGCATGATGATCTAATTGGAGAGTTGGAGGATTATGCCACTACTAAGGACATGTGGGACAAACTTAAGATCACTTTTAGTTAAACATTCGCTATAAGGCTTCATGCTTTGTACCTTAAGTGGATGAACTATGAGATTAATACGATTCGTCCTATGGATGAACATTTACGAACCATGAGTACTATGGTTCGTGATTTTAAGGCAGCTGGCCAGGCTATCTTTGAAGAGGAACAAGTCTTGAATGTGATTCGGGCTCTTCCAGATCATACTGAGCACTAGAAGAATGTGAAACTTGTTTTGACACATAATGAGAATGTCAAAACCCTTTCAGAGATCACTAGGCACCTCGAAATGGAGGAGGATTTCTTAAAAGCATCTGACTCCTCCAATGTGGCTCTGGTTGTTAAAAGCAAAAGACCAAAGGGCAACAATGCCAAGCGAGTTAAAAGAAAAGGTTCTCAACCTCCTTAAAGGAATGAACCAAAAGGTCATATTGTCAATAAACAAAAGGCCAAGGGCTAAGGAGAGAAAAACATGGCACGTGTGAAGTGCTATAAATATGAAAAGAAAGGACATTTTGCTCGGGATTGTCCTGAACCTAAGAAGGTACCTTTCTTATCCATAACTCCTAAGTTATATGTTTGTTCTCATGGATTAGTTGCTAATTCTCTTCCTAATTGGATTATAAATACGGGAGTAAGCAAGCACATAGTTCGGGATTGAGCTGGCTATGTAGACTTTCATCAGTATCCGACGGATTCACAAACTGTTGTGTTAGGAAATGGCAGTGAAGAAGATGTCCTAGGAATAGGGACATATCAGCTCAAGTTATGTGGAGGATATACTTTGCTTCTCCATGATGCTCTCTATACACCCGGGGTGCGATGTTGCCTTGTGCCTCTTGTAACTTTAATGAAATTAGGATTTTTTAAAATTCTAATCATTATGGATTGGATATTATGTATAATGGCAATATTTTTGGCCTTACTACATTGAAAAATAATTTTATAATTCTTTATTTGGATGCATGTTATGATAATTCGTCTTCTGTTTATGTTTCATATTTTGATCCTGATTCTGAATCTGTTAAATGGCATACTAGACTTGGTCTCATTAGCCAAGATAGATTGAATAGGCTAGCTAAAAAAGGTCCTTTACACTGACTCACTAAGGTTAAGTTGTCTAGATGTGAGTCATGTTTAGCTGGTAAGGCAACCGTGAAACCTTTTGATATGTATATCTTTTAGCTCATAATTTTAAAGCGCTTGATGCGTTCAACTGTGTGACAAAAGTTGAGACACAATTGGAAAGAAGAGTTAAAACTCTTCAGACCGATCATGGTCGAGAATATCTATCTGATATGTTCAAAGAATTTTGTGATAAAAAGGGTATAATAAGACAGCTAACGATTCCTCGAACTCCACAACAAAATAATGTTGCGGAGCGTAGGAATCGAACGTTGCTTGACATGGTCAGGTCAATGATGGCACACACTCATCTTCAAATTAGTTTTTAGGGAGATGCGTTGCTCACAAAAATTTATATTCTTAACCGTAGGCTAAGTAAAAGTGTACCTGTTACCCCATATGAGTTATAGAATGGAAGAAAGCCCTCTTTAGATTATTTGTGCCCATGGGGTTCGGCTGGTTATGTACACAACCCAACTCATAAACATGGGAAACTTGGTCCAAGAGCCACTAAAATGGTGTTTACAAGATACCTCGAATATTCTAAAGGGTATGTTATGTTTGGTAAGCACCCGAATGGTGGCATGACAGAAGTTGTTTCCCACAATATGGAGTTTCTTAAGGATGAGTTCCCAAGCATAGGTGAAATCAAAAAGGACCTAGATTTGTATGAGTTATAACAAGATACTCTCGGTGAGGGGGAGATCTCCGAGATTTTTCCTGCCCAAGAGAACCAAAAAGAGAATGAGATTCATCTTCAATCTCTAAACCAAGAACCTGTGGATAGTCTACATGTTCAAAATCTCACATCTCAAGGGGATAGTGGGAGTGGTTCTTAACAAGATCAAGACCACACATCTTCAAGAGCTAGGGGGAGAGATTCTAAATCAAGGCAGACAAATGTAGGTCCTAGACTCTGAAGAAGTGAGTGTGGAAGAATTCCTCATCAATCTTTTCAAATCAAAGAAGAAATATTCCTTTGTAAATAGAAGAACCAACCTCTTTACAAGAGGCTAATGATTCACCTAACCACACATAGTGGATGGATGTGATGAGGTATTAAATAGATTCAATGACATAAAATTAGGTTTGGGAACTAGTTGATCTTCTGCTCCAACGAAAGTCAATTGGAAACAAGTGGGTTGTTGGACCCTGAACTTTCGGTGGAAATTAGAAATATTAAAATGAATTCAATGAGTGTTTTCGGATATGAATTGTGT
>JANIJH010042506.1:0-10546 GCA_024520975.1 Erythroxylum areolatum | reverse complement strand
AATTCTTTTGGCAAGCATATTTGATCTTGTTCATCCATTGGCTCAGTGCCTTCTCCAACTCGTAATAAAAAATCAGAAAAAATTGGATTTGACACAGCTCTCATATTTATCGTTAGAGAGAATTTAGATATGCGCGGCCAAAGATGTGAATTTAGAAGACTTGAATCAATGAGTTGTTGTTTTGTTGCTTGGTCAATAACTGGCAATGTTTGACGAAAGGCGCCACCAAATACAACAATTTTTCCTCCAAAAAGCTGATCAGAGTCCATTATATCTTGAAGTAAATTGCGAAATGCTTCGATGGCTTCTCATTTTGCCATGGAAGCCTCGTCCCATAAGATAAGGCTAGATTGAAATATCAATTTTGCATACTGCTTTGTTTGCTTAATTGACAAACTTTTTTCTTGGAGAAATCAAGTGGGATTTTAAATTTTGAGTGAGCTGTCCTACCACCTGGAAGGATTGAGGCTGCGACGCCCGATGTGGTGATAGCAATTGCAATATGCCCCTGTGATTGTAAATTTCCGAGAAGAGCTCGATATAAGAAAGTTTTTCCAGTTCCGCCTAGACCGTCAATAAAATAACTTGCACTGATTGAAATCAAAACTGAATTCATTATTAAATCAAATATGTACTTTTGCTCATTGTTCAATCTTGATTGTAACAATAGGTTTTCTGCATCAATTTGTATATTCATCTCACTTTGTACTTCCTGAGTTTGCTATTGGTGATAATCAACATGAAACTGATGATCAGTAAAGTGATAATCGGCCAAGCTTTTGCCCATTTGTTCTAGAGAATTATTAATATCTTGAAGGGCCATTTTTGTAACATCATCAGATGTATACGTATTACAAGAAGAAGAGGCATATAGGTAGTCAGAAGAAAGGTCGTCCTTGAAAGTTTCCCAGAGCTGCTTAGGAATTATTGGTGAATAATAGAACAAGAGTGTAGCAAATAAAAGTCTGAGGGATGTTGGCATTTGAAAGACGACAGCTTTCTCAAGTGTTTGTTCTATGTAAGAGTCAGATGTTAGCAATCCTAATTGCAGTGCAGCTTCTCTGAAATAGTTAATCTTTTGACCATCAACAGTTAATAAGTGATCAAATGATGTTGGTCCTTTAACATGCGTGAGTAATAATCTCAAATAATACCTCTCTCTTTCTCGAGGGTCAACAGTAACTAATCTTCCTATGACTTTTCTTCGGCTTCTTTCTGATCATGTTTTTGTTTTTCGATTCCAAACAAAATGTTTTGGAAAATCTCTATACAAACATTTCATATCTGCAGCCTTTTGATTTGTCAAATTCATCTTGAAAAATTCGGTAAGCATTGTTTTCTAGAAGTCGATATTTCTTAACAAATAAGACAGATTAGCATTTTGTTAAAGGAAATAGACTATTGATCTGGGAGGTGAACTTGTAGTATATAAACCGACGGATTAATCTCTGCTAGACGAAATTTATATATGCATCATAAAGCTTCGGGAGGTGAAATCCAAAGGCCTTCTTGGAAATTACTGATTTCATCATTATTAATTGTGTTCTCTTGATCGCTGACGCTAAAGTTCACAAGGTCACGACCCTTAAATACATATTTGTATAAGTATTTAACAAGCTTCACGGTTGAGCATATTTCAACATTAATGTGACAATCAAGTAGCATCAAGAGGTATGGGTTATGAGGAACCACTCACCTATTATCAACCTCATGTCTGCAAATTTTTGCTTTTCTTCCATCATCTCTTCGTTTATAGCATGGATAACTGTCTTTACCATGAACAGTGAAAGGAGTAAAATTCTTGGGATAATGGTTTTTGCATACACCATTTCTCATGCAAGGACAATCTTTGTTCATAAAACCACAAGGATCATGGATCATATGCTTAATGAAAAGAGAATATAACCTGGAATTCTGATTAGGATTAGCTAATATGATTTGATCATAGGAACTGGATTTAGCAACTTAAAATGTGGTTTAAGTATCAACAGTAAATGAGCATGAGGGAATCCACGTTTTTGAAATTCAATAACGCAAACAAATGCGACGACATCTCCAAAGATTTGTTTTTTGATGAACTCCTTTTTTAGAATTTCAAATTTAACTCTTAATACTCTAGCCAATAAATCTGGTCTATCTTGCGCCTTTTCATGAAATTTAAGATTGTCTTGTATTTCTTTCCACTTAGGGTTGCAAGTGATAGTGAGGAAAATATCTGGTTTACCATATTTTTGCACTAGAATCATTGCATCGAGATAACGTCGTTTCATATCTCTTGGACTGCCGATAAACGAAGTTGGGAGGACAATTCGACGACCAATTGTAGAACCTTCAGTTTGACCAACTTTAATGCTATCTAAAACACCTTGTAAATTTTTTGTCCGTATCTCATTTTGTTTTTTTCTATGGAAATCAAGTCGAGATGTTTCAATCTTTATATAAGTACCAACAACGAATTGCTGAAGTAGTCTTAAGCTATGGAGGAGCATGGATTCGTCATAACTTCTCATTTGAAGTTGATAGCAATAATATTCTCTAGCAGATGCTAAACCATGTTCAGAGTGTGCTTCTTCAGCAGCTAGTAACAATAAAAATAATT
The DNA here is from genome assembly GCA_024520975.1 of Erythroxylum areolatum. Classification (NCBI taxonomy): domain Eukaryota; kingdom Viridiplantae; phylum Streptophyta; class Magnoliopsida; order Malpighiales; family Erythroxylaceae; genus Erythroxylum; species Erythroxylum areolatum. Next base: position 7,947 of record JANIJH010042506.1, on the reverse strand, counting down.
TTGATAAATAAAATTGTCTAATTAAATAATATTTGGAAAACAAGAGAATAAGAAGACAACTTACCTATGTTTTTAAGAGCGAATAATTCAGATGGATCAGTAAAAGAGTGGACAGAAACATTGGTTCTTTCATCTAAAACATCGGTCCTGTTTCTGTGTGGAATTAACCGCCTAATGCCATGATGCCATCCAGATTCACCACGAGGAATAAAAGTGGATATTGAAGCGGGTCATAACACACATAGTAAGATTGAATTCTATAACTTGGACTTGAGTGAGTATAGACTTGGATGTGGGGAGATTTATCATGTTGTTCATCATCAGTTTCAGTCTATATAGCAACTACTTGCGATGCAGTAGGAAGATTATAAACACGTTGATCAAGCTTGGGATAACATTTGAGAACAATTTCGTGATTTTCAAGTGATGAAATATCCTTAAGACTTCGAAACAACTTGGCATAAGGGTTATCTTGAAGAATTTCCATAATCAGTTTCAATGTATTTTTACGAAGTTTATCAGAACTGTCAATCGTTTTTTTTAGTTCTTCATCAGTATCAAAGAAATAGAGCTGGATTCCAGATGCCTTATTGCCTGTTGGCACTAAATTGTTAAGAAAATAATAAACTTGTCCTTGAACACGGAATGCATAAACTCCTTTTTTGTTTTTAGTAAGGTCACGATCATATCTAGCTCTATAGGAAGTAAAAGCTAGATTGTTATTGTATGTACGAGCATTATTCCTGAAATGTTCCGATTCTTTGTCACTGTTTAAAAATAAAGATTTTAAAGCATGAGGCATTTGAGGAGCAACAATCGAAATTTGTCCGGACGAGCAACAAAATGATGGAGGTTCAAGATAAAATCATTTCGCATTATAATGTTCACAATTTGAAATAAAACGGAGTCGTTGAGGTTTAACAGGTAAATTCTGCAAGGCTGCTAACTTTGAAGAAGAGGTGCGATGATTTATCCCTTCAAACATATAAAAAGAGCATTATCACTTTATGAAGTAGTCAGATTGGAAATAGTTTTAATATAGGTAAAAAAAAGATACCTTCATTAATATGATCAACATGAAAATCAATAGATTGATAATGTATTTGTTGATTAAAGGGTTGACGAATGAGAAGTTGACTGGTGGAAGGTTTGCTATTAACGAAAGAATCGTTATGTTGCTGAGTAATTGTTCGGCGAAGTGTAGGTAAAGTAAAACTTCTCTTTTTTGCAGCTCGAGTTTCTGTACGTCGTCGTAACAATTCTTGTTTTTTATCTTTTGCCATTTCAACATATTTTTGATGCCTTCTAGCATTTCTATCAATATTTGAATAAGTGAGCGATGCAGATAACATTAATATTTTTGATGTATTGATTGATAATGTTTGTCAAAAAGATGAAAATATTTCTGATAATAATATTTGTGAAATATATACACATATATCTACATATATATGAAATATAATTGAATATATATTATAAATAATATTAAAGGAGACATGTATAAAAAATTAAACATTATATTTATGAACGATGAGTATAATAAAAACTTGTTACACAATAGATGCAGAAAAGGACAGATTTAATAAAGGGTTGATAATGAAGTGCTAACATCTGCATATGTCAATAAATAAAGGAAAAAATCTAATAAGCACACACTCGACAAATAAGGTAAACAATACATTTAACAAAAATCTAACAAACTATATGTTTAAATATGATTATCTAAGCATTTAATAAATTAGGAAAAAATTTGTAAAGTTTGTAAAATAATATCGGCCAAATCTAGCGCAAGATAAACAAATGATTAAAAGATATATAAAAAAAATTATACATGATAATATAATGGAACTGAATATAAAAATAAAGTAAAATTGGACATGTAAGTCATGAAATACAGAAATATAAATAAGAAATTAATTATGATATCAAGGAAAAGGAATACGTGATGAACAAATATACCAGAATATTATACAATATATTTATGTAAGATAACTTAACATACCTTAGTAGTGTAAGAATGGAGCAGATAATAAGCGGAAAACCTAAAAAAATGGAGTGTAAATGTAGTCAGAATAATAAGATCAGGGGAAAAAATTTAATTAAAAAAACGAAACGATATTTAAAAAAATAAAAACGAACTGGATTATTTGATCAATGAAAAAAGTAATAATTGAATAATGTTTAAATGTGATAGTTTTTGGTAACAATTTTTATATCTGTATTTATTGTCTATATTTATTCCTTTTGTACTTCAGATTTTCAACATAGCATACAATCTAATATTTGTTATCTAACTGTATCCAGATGAAAATCACAGGTGAAATGGTGGAAAAAGGAAATTAGATGATAGCAAATAAAATTAGCTAAAATGTAATAAACAGAAGATAAAGATACGATTTATTAAAATAATAAATATAAAAAGGGAAAAAAAGTAACCAACAAAAGAATAGCTTACTAATATCAACGACTTGTTCTTTGTTTGCTGAAATAGGAGATGTAACTTTTAGTCTTTTTTCTTTTTGGAATAGGGAATCTGATGTATTTAAGTTGAACAAGAAGTAAGTGAAAGGAAAGAGTAGTTAAGAGAAGTAAAGTTTGGAGGGAGAAATTGTTTGAATCGTTAAGTCAGATATGATTTCAGTGTTAAGTTAGAGGAGAAAAGTTTAAAAGTTTAATGGATTGTTTGTGGGGAAAAAAATTTGGACGTAACTTATTTCAATCACAAAGAAATGACTATACGGCGATTGATTGATAAACCGCTAAAAAAAAAGCCAAGCAATGATACCAATTTCTGAATAATTGACGCAAAAATGGATTACTTGAAAAATAAAACAGTTGTCCAATAAAACTATTACTTGAAGAGTTGTGTTGCATTAAATGATGGGTAGTACGTGAAGATGATAAAGTGAAACAGAAGCATTTTTTCTAGAGATACGTAAAAAATAGCTCACTTCTGTAGAGAAGAGGAAGACGTGTGAATATTGGGTTTTGAAGAGTAGATTGTGCTGTATTAAATGATGATTGCTACATTAAATAGGGTAAAGACAAGCGGATCTCCACAGTAAAGATACGTTAAGAATAGGTTCATGGTCTGTGCATTAAATATAAGTAACTGATTAGTAAATTTAAACAAAATAAAACGTGATAATTAAATTAAGGTTAGGCTTACAGGAATAAGATAATTTATTTTTTTTATCAACTGTGATTTATGCAAAATTAACTAATAAACTAAAAAAGAATTAAGTGATTGATTATTTAAACAAGAACATATTGTAAATATATTATTAATATTAAATTAAATAAATAAGTTAAACATGTTTGATATATTGATGAATTTAAATATAAGTAACTGATTAGTAAATTTAAACAATATAAAACGTGATAATTAAATTAAGGTTAGAGTTACAAGAATAAGATTATTTAATTTTTTATCAACTGTGATTTATGCAAAATTAACTAATAAACTAAAAAAGAATTAAGTGATTGATTATTTAAACAAGAACAGATTGTAAATATATTTGTTCTTAATTTATTGTTAAAATATACCCAAACCATTGTTAAAGAATTAATTTTAACATAATAAAGCATTTATGAGTGTAATGAATATATTAAGTAATTAGAAAAAGGTTAAAAGGAAAAGAATTCTGTCAAGAAAATATTAGTATTAAATTAAATCAATAAGTTAAACATGATTGATATATCAATGAATTTAAGTATAAGTAACTGATTAGTAAATTTAAATAAAATAAAACGCGATAATTAAATTAAGGTTAGAGTTACAAGAATAAGTTAATTTAATTGCTTTATCAACTGCGATTTAAACAAAATTAACTAATAAATTAAAAAAGAATTAAGTGATTGATTATTTAAACAAGAATAGATTGTAAATATATTTGTTCTTAATTTATTGTTAAATATACCCAAACCATTGTTAAAGAATTAATTTTGATATAATAAAGCATTTATCAATATAATGAATATATTAACTAATTATTGAACGTCATTATTAGATTAAGTTTAGAGTTATGGGGTAAGGTGACTTAGTTTTTTTTCTTTATTAATTGTAATTTATATATAATTAATTAACAAATTAAATAAGAATTAAGTGAATGATCTAGGAAGATTTAGACAACAATGTTTTTATGAAAGTTGTAGATCTTTTTTTTAGCTTTTGATTTATATAAAGTTTGAAGCTTTTGGAGTTTCGGATCAAAATTTAAGGAGGTTTAAAGTTGGGTATGTGATTAAGGAAAGTCGCCATCGTGCAAATGCATGATAGGGATTTACAGGCTTTCTCATGGAAGACGCTATCGTGTAAATGCACGATAGCGATTTTGGAGGTGAAGGCCGAAAATCGCGATCGTGTATTTGCACAATGGCGACTTTGGAGGTGAGTCGCTACCGTGCATTTGCACGATAGCGATTTCTGCTATTTATCCCCTTTGCATGACAACGACATTCCCTTTTGAATCCAAAGTCGCTACGGTGCATTTGCACGATAGCGATTTTCGCTATTCAACCCCAATGTCGCTATCGTGCATTTGCTTCGTATTAAAAAATACTTTTTAACGATCTTTGCTCCGTATATTTTTAAAATCCAACTAAATAAAACTTATACTGCAAATCTTAACGAATCCGAAATTCATATATACTTCCTACAATTATTGTTTTTTTGAAAAATTTAAATATGCTTATACTTAAATAATAGTTATCCTTAAATAACAATTAATTAATATTTTTTCAATTAATAAATAGCGACTTTGGAGGTGAAGGGTGAAAATCACGATAAATTGATTAATTTCAATATAAGTTAGTGATTAATAAATGTGAATAAAATGAAACGTTATTATACGTTATAAAAACAGCTAGAATTCAGATTTCTATTTGGAAGAAAGGAAAAAAATTAATTTCAGATGGTTGATTAATTTGGACAAGTGTAGAGTGGCAAAAGTTTATTTTATTGTTTAAATATAGTTAAAATTTTGGAAAGCATGTTTACATTTTAATCCATTTCTACAATTTTCCACTTTTTTGTGTTAATTGTAATTTAGATATAATGATTTTTCTCTTTGAATTATAATGTATTTATTCTGATCCGATAAAATAATAATAGAAATTATTTTGATAGATTTTCAAGATTTGATTATTTAATCTTGTTATGTACAGAAAAGTTGGTTCTGGGAAGATATGATCAGAACGTTAAATGTTTTGTTACGAATTAAATATGAGAAAAATAAATGTTAAGAGTGAAGAAATGCAAATAAAGTAAAGACAGTTATGGTTGGAAATTATCTAAATTAGATTATTGAATGTGATTATTAGATTAAGTTTATAGTTACGGGGTAAGTTAAGTTAGTTTTTTATTTATTTATTGTAATTTATATATAATTAATTAAAATTAAATAAGAATTAAGTGATTGATCTAGGAAGATTTGAACAAAAAAGTTTTTATGAAAATTGTAGATTTTTCTTTTAGTTTTTGATTGATATAAAGTTTGAAGTTTTTGGAGATCTGGATCAAAATTTAAGGGCGACTTTGGAGGTGAAGGGTGAAAATTGCGATAAATTGATTAATTTAAATATAACTTAGTCATTAATAAATGTGAATGAAATAAAACGTTATTATAAGTTAGAGAAATAGTTAGAATTCAGATTTCTATTTAGAACAAACGGAAAATTTTAATTTCATATGCTTGATTAATTTGGATGAGCGTAGAGTAGGAAAAGTTAATTTTTATTTAAATATAGTTAAAATTTTGGAAAGCACGTTTACATTTTAATTCATTTCTAGAATTTTCCTCAGTTTTATGTTAATTGTAAGTTTGATATAATCAAATTTCTCTTTGAATTATAATCTATTTATTCCGATCTAATAAAATAATAATAGAAATTATTTTGATAGATTTTCAAGCTTCGATTATTTATTCTTGTTATGTATAGAAAAGTTGGTTCAGGGAAGACATGATCAAAACGTTAAATGTTTTGTTACAAATTAAATATCAGAAAAAGAAATGTGAAGAATGAAGAAATGCAAATAAAGTTAAGACAGTTATGATTGGAAATTATCTAAATTAGAGTAGAAGCAGTCTTAAATAGTTAATTTAAATGAGGTAATTTTTAAATAAATTATGTTTTTTTCGTTAAGTTAAATTTAGTGATTCTATCAACTGATACAGATCGGATGAGTATAAGCTTACTATTAAGTTCAACAATAATATTTTTTGAAGTAGTAGCCATTTGGAAACTAATAAACTGTGATTTATAAAAAATTAACTAATAAACTAAAAAAGAATTAAGTGACTGATGATTTAAACTAGAACACATTGTAAATATATTTGTTCTTAATTTGACGAATTAAATAAGAATAAAGTAATTAATCTACGAAGGTTTTGACAAAAATGTTTTTATGAAAGTTGTAGCGACTTACAAGTTCTCGCATACATGATTGCGATTTTGGAGGTGAAGCGTGAAAATCGCGATGATGTAATTTCAGCATACTTTTCACGTTTAATAACTGAAATGATCATAGATGCATCTAAAAACAATTGATATGATATTAAATACGTGTTAATGTCACATTAGTCATGTAACAATTAAATCTTAATAATTTGACTGTAAATGAATACTTATATAAAATTGATGTAAACATATTATATAAATATTAAGATGATCTTATAAAATAACACATTGTATTAGTTGCACTACAACCAACGAACTCTACGTGGAAACGAGTTAACTAGTTTGCGTGATACAGTTTGTGAAGCTCGATATACAATAGACTTGACTATTTCTATTGGAAAACCCAAAGGGTGTAAAGTCCTAATCACTCGCTTTTACGCATTTCTTTAATAAATGTCATGACTAACAAGGTATAAATCTTGTTGTTAGGCATAGTATCCCAGAGCATTTTTCACAATTCACCTTGAGGTTGAGGTAATGTTGTCAGTAAACTCGTGTACTTTACTTTTACTTTTGCGTAAGCTAGGCAACCTTCAAAATATAACTCTTGTATGATGTTATTAACTGAAATAACATGCAGTGTTAGATCATCCCTAGGTATTAAACGCATGTTAGCCAACCTTATATGCATGTTGCTAATGCGTTTTTTCTGTGCCTAACATCGTATAAGCTTGGGTGTTCGTTTAATAATAGGCATCTTGTTGGAAAATAAATTTTCAGGAATCAAAAGAGTCCACAAAATAATTAAGTATTTTTGTCTAACACATAGTGAACTTACGGTCATATGTGGGAATGATTCAATTTATTTATTTTATTAACAACTTATATGGAAAATTAAACATCAAACTAATTATCATATCAATGAAAAGGAATATGCGATGAACAAGTATAGTGGAATATTATATAGTATATTTTGGTAACATAATTAAACATGCTTATAATATATCATCAATAATTTGAAATAAACAAGTTTAATAATTCTTATTAATATGTAGTGAAAACAATAAAAATATAAATGGGATAAAATTTGATTAGTTATATATAAATGAGTTATTTATATAATAATTAACAAAAGATTTTTAAGAAATTATTAAAATTAATAGATGAAACATTCACAAGGCTGTATTCTTAGCTCATTCTCTTCAAAAGTGCAGCCTTAAAAGTGGAACTGAAAGTTGAAAATATCAGTGGATGGAAAATTTTTTGCATTTTACAAAACAGGATTATAATAAACGGAAAATGAATATAGCATAATTAAAAAATGTGGCATATTAACATAATATAATTCTGTAATAGAATATAATTACAAGAATCTAAAATTTGTTATTTAATGGCATCAACATGAAAATAAGAGGTTAAATGCTGTAAAGAGCAAAGAAAAAAATGGAATAAACAGTAGATAAGATATGAAGATATAAAAATGATAGATATTTTAAAAACGTAAAAAATAAGGAATAAAAGAATAACTTACTAATATCAACGGTCTGT
>JANIJH010042441.1:0-10550 GCA_024520975.1 Erythroxylum areolatum | reverse complement strand
TGTATGAATGCCAATTGGAGGATGAATGGTTGGGAATGATGTTATGATAGAAGAAGTTAGTTGGGATGGATGTGCTATGTTTCCATGAGGGCAAATTGTGTATGTTGACTTCCAATGAAAAACTATATTGATCTAGGTAGATATAGCCAAAGTTTCCTTCTTCAAGGTTGTAGTTCGTCTTTATAGCTTTCCAACGCTATAAAGTATGCAATTTTTTGATATCGGAGTTAAGAGTTATGCTTATTACAAGTTAGGATGTCGTATAGGATGAAATTCCCGAACCATTTGAGTTTATGAAGTGATCTCGGACCCGAAAGAGTGGATTTTGGCAAGATTATGAGTATAGGAAAAGTTAGATGGATTTGGGACCCTTTGGAGGGGTCTTGGAGGGTGAAAATTTTGTTATACCCAAAGGTTACACGGTCTGCCCGTGTAAATTCACATGGGCCGTGTATCTCCAGCGCAGAGGCAATATTTCACCCGAAGGTTACACGTCCTGACCGTGTGATTTCACATGGTCCGTGTGTTTTGGACCTCTTAACGATAGATTTTCAAATTTTGGTCTTCATGAAAGTTTTATCCCTAGATGTATACTTTCTAATGGTTGAAAACAAAGTCAATCAGACATCTATAGTGAGAGTTATGGTGTTTGCGCCAAAGTATGTCCAGTAGGAATCAGGATATGAACATATCGAATTCCTTTGGTCATACCTTCTTCGTCCGACCTCCGATTGAGGTGATTCTTAAGGAGATAGGTTCCTAACACGTTTTTCTACCTCTTCATAAAAATTTGTAGCCATTAGAGTTAAATTCAAAAAGTTTTATGGAGAGGAAGTGAGGGGTCGGATAGGAGAGCTTGATCGGGCTATGGATATACTTTGGAGTTTTGAGCATATCTTGAGCTATAGAGCTCCGTTTGAGGTGGTTCTTGTTTCTAAATGAACTAGAGACTAAGAGCTACCATTATGAAGAATTCAATTTTGTTTGATTTTGTGATTTCGTTGTGTGGGCTCGCCTTTGCGGCTTGATAGGTCATGCAAGTGAGGACTGTTCGAAGAGGGTTAAAGAGATTTCATTGGAATAACCCTATAGGGTGATTTGTGCACGTCTTATGTTTGATATTTGGGTGTGATCGTTGGGCTTCGGAAACGGGGCCCAACACCTTTAACCACTCAAATGTACTCCTTTATGCTCTAAGTGAGAATAAATGTAGAGACATACTCATATTTTGTACCATATACTATATCTTATATCATCTAAAAAGGATATAAGATTACTTACAACCATGCAACAATTCAATTCAATGTAAATCAACTCAATTCAAATTAAAAGAATATGTAATATATATTATTATGAGATGAATGGGTGACACTAATTGATTAAGCAAGGGTAGTAAATAGATGTTTACTATATGGATTATCCACCTCCACTTGAATTAAGAATCAACTGTTTCGTTTGTTTTCCAAAAAAAATTGTTTCATTTATGCTATTTGCAAAGATATGAATATCATATCTTTCTAATACATAACAACAATACATTTAAATGAATATACGTATGGAAAACAGATGGAATCTTGTATATGCTTCACTAGATAAGCCTTATTTGGGAAAAAGAAACATGATTTTTATTGTAGAATTTAATATCGCTCGAGATATCTCAGGAATTGCATGATCATTCACTAATAGACCTAAAATAAATAAAAAAAGTAAAAGAAGGGTTTATTTATGAGTTAGCACGCTTTGACCACCAAAAATATTGCCAGCATAATCTAAAATGTTGGATGCCTGAACTAATCATTCTTATTATATCTAACAATCGCCACTTGGTCTTTTTCATAACTACATGTAATTGAATAAAGGAAAATGAAAACTTTAAAGCATTAATAAGTGATTAAACATCAAAAAATCAAAAATATAATAGCAGCAATAATGAGAGTATCTCATCCAACATACATTTGCTAATATTTTGGTATTAATATGATTAAGGAAATATCATGAATTGTTCCAAAAATTACCCTCAAACCTTACTACTATTATTCACATTGCCTAATTCAAGGAATATCATATCTGTTACAAAAAGACTATTTCCTTGAATACAATACTAGTATAACTTGTATTCCATATGACAATATAAAGAATATTATAATAAATACGACCACACTTCAGATAAAATACTAGTACTATATACAAAAAGATAACATTAATTATATAGAAAATAACATGACTTACCAATGTAAAGAATCCCCTTAGATGTAGTTAATCCTTTATCATAATATTAGCTTTCAGAGGAGAGATAGCGTGACACAAATATAGAGTAAGAGTGGTGAGTGCTTTAGTTGGTATATATTCATTATCTTAATCTCAGTTTTGACCAGGAGTATACCAAACCAAAGCACTTATCAATTCTCTCTCATATTTTTATCTTATTCTTTCATAGGTCGAGAGATAGTAGAGGGACACAAAAATAGAGTAACAATGGTAAGTTCTTTGGTGAGTATATATTTTTTATCTTAATCTTAGTTTTGCTCAAGAATATACCTAACCAAAGCATTTATATTTAGCTCATTTTTTCTTAGCCTTTTACTTACCCATCATAGTGAAATTACGAGTTTTTTAATGAAAAATTGGTGGGAAACATTCAAGAAAAAACACACAAAAAAATCTTAGTAAAATATCATCGATTTTAGAGTGGGTAGGATAAGAATGTCACAACACAAGATATGGCTTATACTAAACACTCAATAGAGTAACAATGGTAAGTGCTTTGGTGGGTATATATTTGTTATCTTAATCTTAGTTTTGCTCAAGAATATAACCAACCAAAGCATTTATAACCTTTAGCTCATTTTTGCTTAACCTTTCACTTACCCATCATAGTAAAATTACGAGTTTTTTAATGAAATGTTGGTGGGAAACATTCAAGAAAAAACACAAAGAAAAATCTTAGTAAAATATCGTGTATTATAGAGTAGGTAGGATAAGAATGTTATAACACAAGATAAGGCTTATACTAAACACTCAAAAGGACTAATATATTCTCTCTATTACAACTAATGAAAATAACAGAGGTAGAAATGATAGGTGAAGGAAAAATAGAGTTCATTAAATAATGTAAAATGAAACAAGGGGAAAAGATAACTTCTAAAATATACCCTCATAATAAACAAATTAATGACACCTTTATTTTAATATATCTACAACAATATTTGTAAACAATAATTTGAATCCATTAAAACTATACAATAATCCCTTATATGTAATATCACACAATGCTATAGTCAGGTAATCATTTTAACCTGATCCAGAAAATAATTTAAGAATAAATGCACGTATAAAACTATAAGGGGACACGGAAGTGATTTCTATCAAGGTTGGTCTCCACCAAGGATCTGCGTTAAGCCCTTTGCTGTTCACTTTAGTGTTAGATGAGATTACTAAACATATTCAAGGAGAGGTACCTTGGTGTATGTTATTTGCAGATGATATTGTCCTAGTGGATGAGAGCAAGAAGGGGATCAATGCCAAGTTAGACTGCTAGAGAGATGCGTTAGAGTCGAACGGTTTTAAAATGATCAGATCAAAGACAGAGTATTTAGAATGCAGCTTTTCAGGAAACCAGGGGACACATAACATGGCGGTAGCAATTGGCACCGACGTCATACCACAACGGATGAGTTTTAAGTATCTTGGGTTTGTCATTCATAGTGAAGGGAATATCGATGCCGATATTATACATTGCACTAGATCAGGCTGGGCCAAGTGGAGAAGCGCATCAGGGGTTTTATGTGACAGGAAGATTCCTTTAAAACTCAAGGGGAAGTTTTATAAAACTATGATTCGTCCAACCATGTTATATGGGGCAGAATGTTGGCCTACCAAACATAGACACATAAGACAGTTGTCGGTAGCAGAAATGCGTATGCTTAGGTGGATGTGTGGCATTACTAGGAGAGATAAGGTTCGAAATCGGGTGGTAAGAGATAGACTCCAGGTGGCCAGCTTTGCCGACAAGTTGAGAGAGACTAGGCTTAGGTGGTATGGACATGTGCGAAGGAGGCCCTCCGATGCTCCGGTTCGAAGTTGTAAGGGTATATCACTTAGCGGATCTAAGAGGAGGAGAGGGAGGCCTTACAAGAACTGATAGGAAATGATTAAGGAGGATATGTCAAAGTTGGCCCTTAATGAGGTAGGCGCTAGAAATAGAAAAGTTTGGTACGATCGGATCAGGGTAAAGGATTGACCGTTTCAGTTACCCATATAAGTAGGGGACATTCCACTAGGGTCTATAAGGGAAGTCCCCCTACCTACAGCATGATGAGGAGGGATGGAATTTATAGCATACTAGGCTCTCGCCGATTTATTTAATTATTTATTTCTTTATTTTTTATTTTTTTTAATGAAGTGTTTCTATAACTTGCATCATACTTATATTGTCTCATTTGCATGTGGATCCACAAGAAATAGCCTCTCTACTATGTAGGGGTAAGGCTGTGTACTATCGGACCTCCCCAGACCCTGCTTCATTGCGGGATTTCAGACTGGGTGATGATGATGATGATGATGATGATACTACTCTATTTAAGATTTATGAAGAAATATAGGAAGGAACACCCTCATATTCGACATCAGTTACTACTCCCTCTCTTCTATAATGAAAAATATAATATTTAATGCAATCATGATTATGAACGTGTAATCATGTAAAGAGTACACAAGCTCATGTATGTCGATGTACTAACAGGTCAAATTAATTAGGGTGTTTGAAATTGGATTAAATAAATAAGTAATTTACATTTCAAAAATCATTCAAACAAAAAATATGATTACAATCTTGAACTTATAATAGATAATGTATCATACACATTCATGAACAAATGGAAGATAACATAAACACAAATATACTCTTTAGATCCATAAAAATAAATGAAATTAAATGTTATGATACCAAAAATATATTAAATGTTTTGGTACCTAAAATATACTTCTATTTGCATTAGTTTATCAATAATTTTATTGAATTGTAAAATGTGATTAACAATTTCTTAGGTCATATGTTTTCAACTAGAATAAATTTGACTTATACGTTACAAATACTAAGTTTATCTCAACAATACCAATGGAATTGAGAGAATTTCTAGCATGAACTTAATGAAATTTACTTAGTAAATCAAGTTTTAACTATTAACATTTGCATAAATTTTTATTACAATGAAATTAAAGGACTAATATATTAATTTATCTGACGTCCACATATGAATACAACTATCCTCTAAACATATACATGTGATTAAACATGCTCATATCTAGGGGAGTCTGAAAACATTCCAAGAATACAAAAATTATATATTTTATTGTACTAAATATTCACAAAATTATTAAATGTGCTTGAAATTGGATGGAATGGCATTCGTATAAATCTAATTTACATTTTAGGACTTGTTCAAATAACTACAAATATGATTTACATTATAAAAAAACTTTGCAACATCAATCAGACATAGACAACAATAGTTCAACTTATATAAAAAAAACAAATCCTCATAATTAATAAACTAATGCCAAAAAAACTAGCTTGAGTTTATAAAATTGAAATCCTAATGTTATTGATATGTACATTCATTTGTTTGATTTGGTAACTAAAACTCTAGAAAATTTAAAACATGCCTCAGTACAAATAAGTCATTAATGTATATTTTTCATAAAATAATAGATAAAAATTGTTTTCACTTCATTAAATAAACAAATCATAGACATAACCTTAGATCGATAATAATGAATGAAATTTCACCCTTATGAAATTTTATAAATTGATTAATACGTCCACAAAAATGTTTAAGTTTATGTTCAAGTCTCGTGTCAAAAACAGTTATAAACATAACATGTTGCTAAGCGTGTACTAAAAAATATAGCTATGAAATATTCGTATTCCAAGTCACGTGAGGTGAGTTAACTAGCCTATATGCACAAGGCTCAGTATGACCAACAATATAGTCGTGTTGGTAGGCATGTGAAGAAAAACATGATCAATGACACACTCGTGTTTCAAAGCATATGTTATATATCATCTAGCCTACGTGTGTAGAGCCTAACACATTCAAAGAAAAACCATGTTTTTCAAAAAAAACATTTATTAAAAATGTAAATGGAGATGCAAAAAAATAATGAATTTTCCAAAATTATATAATAAAGTACCATTAATTTTGGATTTGAAAAATAGAAAAGTAAATAAAAAAGAAAAGACCATAACTCCATAAATACAATATTATGAGTCCTTAGGAAAAAAAATCACACCTTCATATATAAATAATCGACATTTCATAGAATAGGCTATATAGTCAATAAATTTACATTTTAAGATGCATATAATTAATGAAGGATGTGATTTATATGTATCATTAAATAATGAATGATATACCATATACCATATACCATATTTGGTTCTTCTATTCAAAACACAAGGATCAAGTAGAAGAATAAAACTTAACTTAATAGTTTTTTCATTTAAACCTTTTAATCTTCTTTTTATGTATAACCAACGACAATATTAAACCCACCATCTTACATTTGGTACTTAGATACATTTGCTAATTTTAGGATTGTTTATAAACATTAGTAATAAGTGGTTGAAGTTGAGCCTACAACCTATTCAATCATTTGGAAACAAAATTCCTTTTAGACACTTATACATTGTTGCTTTCATACATTGTCTATTCCAAACATTCATAACAACCCATACATATATATTACCAAATCATACAATATACTTTATTTGTTAATTAATAGAATGAAATGGAAGTTCATATTTTTAACCCTCTCTTTTTATCATTGAAATACGTTTCCAAATTTTCCTCTTTAGTTGTCATTACTTGTAACTAACAATATTGAACATGTAATTATATATATTATTTATTATGTAATAATATCAAGAAAAAATATTTTTATTCTTATCCTACCACATGCCTTAAAGATAAATGGGCCCTTCAATTTAACAACTTTTAAAAGGGATTTAGTATTCCCAGAAAAATCACCAATATCCCCCAACTTAATTACATTTTTTATTTTCTTCTTTTAATATGTTATACAGTTACACAAAATTTGATTCACTTTCAACAATATACACAAGGGCTTATAAAAAGCTAATTTTAATTTTTGTATCATACTAATATCATCATCATCATCATCTAGAATATCTGTGGGTTGGTGTTCTAGGCTGTTACAAATGGTATCAGAGCTGGTAGCCAAATCGTTGTGTCAGCTAGGCTAGACCCTAAAAATGGTTGGGCCCTAAAAGGGGGTGGAGAGTGCGAGAGCCCACATGGGTTGGAGAGGGGAACGAAGTACACCTTATAAGGGTACGGATACCTCTTCCTTATAGAAGCGTTTTCTATGCCCTAACGCATCAGATCCCATTAGAACTCTGAAGTTAAATATGCTAGGGCAAAAGTTGTAGCAGGATGGGAGACCTCCTGGGAAGTTCTCAAGAAAAGCAAAACCATGAGGGCTTGACTGGGCCAAGGCCTAAAGCAGACAATATCTCTGGGCTATTACAAGTGGTGCCAGAGTTGGTTCTCGGCTTGATGTGCCAGCGTAGAATGCTAGGCCCTAAGGAGTGCTCGGCCCTAAGGTGGTGGATGATAAGATCCGACATCGATTGGAGAGGAGAATGAAGTATTCCTTATAAGGGTATGGATATCTCTCTCCCATATACGTGTTTTTCCAAGGGTGGGAAGAGAAAAAATCTAAGGGGTTTGGCCCTAGGGGCAACCCAAAGCGGACAATATCTATGGGCGGGTGATCGGGGCTGTTACATCACACTTATTAGTTCTTTTTGTACAACATGAAATAGGGCATTGATGTATTGCCACCAATGATGTATTACTTCTTATTTGTAAGTAATCAAAATATATTTCTTGCTAAATATTTTCATTGATTACTTCTTTACAATGCTTGAAGAATTGTCTTAATTTTCTATGAGATTGTATATAGCCATCAAAGTAAGCATTCATCCCTTTACTTATTTATGTTGCCAACATTCTTATCTTAAAATGTCCCCTAATATAAACTAGAGCCTACCTTGTATGTTTGTTAAAAAGAGTACTTATGAATTATTTCTCAAGTCAAACTTTATAATCATTTCATTCATCTTTATCATAAATTCTTCATTATTGTCAGCATCAATATAACATCCATAAATGTATCTTTCAACTTCTTATATCTCTTATAGGTACCAAGTTTTTTCAAGTAATTTCTTTAGTATGTGAGTCAAACATAAAATATTCATTACAATAGGGAATAACACATTAATGATGCTACCTATACTCCTACACTCATATGTAATTATAGCGTCAGGTGACTTTTAATTCATATACCTTAACCATATATGAAAAGGCCAATAAAAATTATAAGTGGTCTTACTTTCTAATAGTGTACAACTAAACAATATATACTACTCATGATGCTTTACACTTATATTTCTAATAAATCATATCTTATATATGATTTTCTAAAAGTTATTACGTTTACAATTATAATGTTTCATTTTATTAACTTATTATGTTTGCTTATCCATTATCTCCCAATCACACATAATAGAGTTAATTTACTAGAAAGAAAATGATTTTGCATTATTACACACTTGTCTAATATCTCGTGAGACCAACGTACTATGAGAGCATATTGTCACTCATTTGTTAGGAATACATGACTTCTCAACTAATGAAATGATCTTCAAGTAAATTTAATATGATATACCTATGATCATTTATTGCATCAATCATTATCTCATTCTCATTATATAAATATTTGGTATTCATTTTTCTTTCTACATAGAAGGTGAGCCTTTTAAATACATATCGATGCAAACTTAAAATTGAAATTATCTTCCTCGTTTTTCAATCTTCTGAATCAAATTAACTTATATTTCTACAATGTCCCATTATATCGAATCATTCATGATTTTTTTAGTTAGATTCTAAGATAGCAAACATTAATTCAGTTCTTTGGCATTAGAAATCAAGTAAAAAAAGGTACTTTAAATTTGAGGTTCACATAACCTTAAAGGACCCTTAAGTTAAGAATATAACTTATATTATCCTTATTAGTTAAAAATGCATATTTGATATGATTTATGCCTTAGAGTATTGACTCTCTTTTATTAAAGTGTACGTCGTTTGTGAGATCCCACATCAGTTGGAGAGGGGAATGAAGTATGCCTTATAAGGGTATGGATACCTCTCCCCCTAAGATGCATTTTCTCTAGATGGGGAAGAGTAAAACCGTGAGGGTCTTGGACCAAGGGTAACCCAAAGTGGACAATATCTATAGGCAGGTGGTCTAGACTGTTACAAATGGTATCAAAGCCAGTTCTTAACCCGTTGTGCCAATAAGGATGCTGAGCCCTAAGGGGGGTGGATTGTGAGTTCCAACATCGGTTGAAGAGGAGAATGAAGTATGCCTTATAAGGGTATAGATACCTCTCCCCCATAGACACATTTTCTCAGGGGTTGGAAGAGCAAAACCGTGAAGGGTTTAGCCCAAGGGCCAACCCAAAGTGGATAATATCTATGGGTAGGGAAGAGGTATCCATATCCTTATAAGGCATACTTGATTGTCCTATCCAATTGATGTGGGATCTCATAATATCCACCCCTTTAGGGCCTAGCGTCCTCACTATCACAACAGGTCAGGAGCCGGCTCCGATACCATTTGTAATTGTCCATACCACCCATTCACAGATATTGTCCGCTTTGGGTACCCCTCAGGCCAAGACCCTCACGGATTTGCTTTAGAGGTCTTAGCCTGAGGGGCAACCTAAAGTAGACAATATCTGTGGGTAGGTGGTCTAGGCTGTTACAAATGGTATATGAGCTGGCTCCTGACCCATTGTGCCAGTGAGGACACTGGGCCCTAAAGGGGTGGATATTATAAGATCCCATATCGATTGGAGAGGAGAACGAAGTACGACTTATAAGGGAATGGATACCTCTTCCCTATAGATGCATTTTTCCAAGTGTCGAAAGAGCAAAATCATGAGAGTCTTGGCCCGAGGGGCAACCAAAGTGGACAATATCTATGGGCGAGTGGTCTGGGATGTTACATCTTTCCTCCAATATTATACAGATGATAGTCTAAGCATATCAAATGCCTAACTTGAGTTCACTTGTTTATTTATTAAATCCATCCTTCAAAACTCACATTTAGCATATTAAGAAAGATTGGGTGAGCAAATCTTTTATTTATGTTATGTCATTACTAATAACCTCTTACACCTTTCAATGCACTTCACATTGACACTAGTGTTTTAAGCTTTGAGCTCTCATTTATCACCTAAATAAATCACTTAAAACTTGTCTCATCTACATTTATATAAAATAATGGAGCCAATCATCCATGTGTGAAGGTATCTCATATCCGTCTAACATAATTCTTGTATCTACAACTAAATGTTCGACAAAAAGTTAACATTCATTATTTTTGGAGTTATGTAAATATAGTGCCCTAGAAAGCAAGTGTATTTACATGTAACTTTATCTTCTTCAGTTACAGTTTTG
>JANIJH010042404.1:0-10552 GCA_024520975.1 Erythroxylum areolatum | reverse complement strand
TTAAACTAATATAAAATAAATAAGTAGCAATAATCAATAGTATCAGTTGGTTAGACACTAAAAGTCTATTACTGTTTCCTCCATTGTGTTTATTGACAACGTTTTATTTTTGATATACTTATGACATGTGAATTATTTTTGTAAAAACCAATCTAATACAACCTTCATATTTAGATTATAACTTATAGAAAATATAGCCTAACTTGTTTCTTGTGTTCTGGTTTTGTTTCATGAGGTGCTTAATGTTTTGATTTGTTACACTTTACTATGTTCCGTTAGAAATTAATACTAAAATTCTTTGTAATATAGATTTTAGTAAATTTTGAATTTCATTATGGTAAGGTATTGGAAAAGAATGAAACAACAAATATGTCGGGGCAAGATCAAAAGGAAGAAGGATACTGGCGTTAATAAACATAGTTTGTTAATACTAAAAAGAGTATCAGAAGATGAAGGACATAGAGTTGTATCTATGTTTTACAAATTTTCAAAAGAGTCAATGAAATGCTTGAAAGAGATGAGCATACACTATAATAAGGACATGTTTTTGATGCTTCAGTGCATTTAAGAATTGAACAACCACATTGTTGAAATATATTAAAGTATGGTTATGATAATCTTGCAACTGATAGTAAATAAATTCATTATAACATTGACTAGGAAAATTGAATATTCCAAGTTTAGGTGTAACTAGACAAAGAAGATTTTGTGGTTATAGAGATGGGTTAACATGAAAATAATATAGGTGATGATAAAATTGATGTCTATCAAATGCACCAGAAAATAAAACCTAACTTTGCACAACTAAATTTATAGTAGTGGCGAGTGAGGATTGTATCCACAAGAGATGTATGTGTAGCTTTTGTAATGAAAAGAATCAATGTTTAGGGAATATGGGGTTTTGGTTTGAATCAATAAACAAAATAAAATAAAATTCAACTAATAAAAGCAATTTAAATCAAACAATCAAGAAGTGATAAAATTGGTGAATGAGTTTGGAATCTAGTTTTTAGTTTAATCTCAACCTACACGCAATTAAACATACTTCATCTTCTTGTTGTTCTCACACCTCTTTTAGAAACTATTAATTGTAGGTTAATAATAAGCTTTGTTAACCTCGGTTCTCCCTTAGGTTGTGTTTAATCAAAATAAGCTCTTTAACTAAACCTAGCTATCAAAAAACCTAAAATAAACTCTTTAGATTTCATAGGAAAGCCGTATTATGAATTAGGAAAATAAATTAATCTAGGCAACAACTATATAAGTTTGGGTCATTTAACCTAAGTCAAGTTATCTCTACTGATTTGTCACTATTAGTTTATCATAAATGAATTGAAAACATAACTATTACGTATTGTATTCGATATTCTGGTAATAGGTTCTTAAATAAACAATATATTGAGAATGAGAATATTAATCATTCATACATGAATACCCAAGACATTAAGCTAAGAATAACATAAACAATTTCTATAAAGAGAGAGAATTGACAATATATGAAGAGATGCCTAAATGAGTTCTTCATCTTTTATTTCCCCTATGAAATAGAAGAAGGAATATTACCCCTCCATAGAACCCAAAGAAGTAAGGTTTTTTCCTCCTTTGATGTTCCAAAAAAATTCACACTATGTTTGACCAATTAAATGTCTATTTATAGAAAAAATTTAAGTTTCTAGGTAGTGCATCACAAACACCCATTTTGTGATTATACACAGTTGTTTAAGTGGATATAAGGCTGTGCATCTTCCAAGTCATACTGAATTCTTCATTTTCTTGCATTTTCTTGTCTCATCTTCACTCTAATCTATCTCCTTCTTATTCCACAAAGACAAATGAGTTTGAACATTAAAAGGATGGTTCAAGGAATGTCATTTTAACTTATTTTAGTTCTTGTGCTTCCAACCTGACCTTAAAAAAAAGAACCAAAATGATTATCTTAAACATTTCATATCATTAATCACTAAATGTTAAAGTATTGTATAATCAGTTAAGAACACATAAAGCTCTCCACACTCAACTTTTGACCCTCATTGGGAAAAATAAAAAAGTCAAAGCTACAATCCAAAACACTCATTTTCCATATTTCCTAAGAAGAGATAGTCATGAGAAAAGAGGGATAACCTTCAAAACCACGACAAGAACTATACATTAAAAGCCTCTACTCATGATCGATCAACAAGCATTTCCTTTATAAATTGAGCAATCTAAGGTAGAATTTGACAAAATGTGTTTAAATAAGTTACATATATAGGTACACTCAGACATGATTTATAATCAAGACATTCTACGACTTTACATATTATTTCATTTCTCCACCACTAGGATTCACATGCATAATCATGAATCAAAGTACTTTTTTGAGGTTATAATATGGGTAAAACTTAAGGTGAGATGTTTTTAGGTAGTGTAGCATAAAGGTCATCAAAGCTAGTAAAGCAAGAAAAACACTCAATGTAATATCAAGTGCAAAAACTAACATTCACTCAAAATTGAGTATCATCAGCTATGATGAATGTAAAAACTATATTTCATAACTCATATTCAAACCTTCACATCATAAACTGCATAAAGCACAAGTCACTCACAAAAATTGACGATAAACAATACTTTGTAATCGTAAAGAGTGACCTTTCAAAACGACATCTCAGCCATTCACATCACAATCAAATCACCATTTCTATACAACTTTAGAAGAAAGACTAACTATGAATAACATTGCAACACAAATGCATTTCCTCCTTGATAATTTTATTTAAACATATTTTTCTTTTCTTTTCTTTTCTTTTCTTTTCTTTAATAAAAATTGAAAGAAGTTACATCAACATTGGAATTTGTTGATAAGAGATAATATGATATTCCAAAAATTATAACCAATCCTCAAATAATCATACCCCATACTACAAACATCGATAATCATAAATGCTCCACTAGATTTAAGACTTGGGAAGGAGATTTGATTAGGTTAAAAGCATATAATGTGGTTAGCACAAAAAGAGAAAGGCTAATAAAGCTTAAGGGGGCTTAATGATAGGTGTGAAATGCATCATATTTTAGGGTATAGTTTGATATGTGATTAGCTGTTTATTTGATTGTTTAGTATATGTTTAGGGTAGAATTGTGTT
This sequence comes from Erythroxylum areolatum, assembly GCA_024520975.1. Classification (NCBI taxonomy): domain Eukaryota; kingdom Viridiplantae; phylum Streptophyta; class Magnoliopsida; order Malpighiales; family Erythroxylaceae; genus Erythroxylum; species Erythroxylum areolatum. The sequence continues at coordinate 7,430 of JANIJH010042404.1, read as the reverse complement.
AGTTTGAGATTTATTTGTTTTTCAAGTGTTTTATGGGTTAGAGCAATCCTTTGAGCTTAAATATGATATTTTTGAGGTATCTTAATGTGTTTGTTAGTGTTTCAAGGTAAAAATCGAAGATAGAGGAGTCTCATAGCAAATTGGTGCCAATTGTATGACCCACGATAGGCCACAATCGTGATAGATAGGCTTGGCATAGGTCACGATTGTGGCCTAGGTCAGGTAAATGCTTAGCCACTTCCAAACTTTGCATTTTGAGGATTTTTTGGACCTTTCGGACCCAAAAAATTCCTAGTTCAATCCTAAACACAAAAGAACATCAATAGGACAACAAGAAAGAAAGAAGGGAGCTTTTCCATTGGCCACTTTTGAGAGAAAACCCTAGAGGGGATTGTTGAAAGATTGACAAAGAGAAGGAAGAGAGAAGTGGAGAAAAAGCCATCATTGACGTACTTTTTGAATCAGGAGTTTCTCGATGTCGCTGCCTCCTGTCTCCATTCAAGATCATATTTCCTATTATTTTCCATTTTTATTATTGTATAAAATTGGGAATATCAATTTGAGGATAGGAATTATGAATGTTGAGATGTTCTAAACTCACTTTTGGGTTTTTTAAATCTTTAATTTAATAAAATCTAATTTTTTTTTATGTTTATTGGATTTATTGTGATTGATTTTTGTGATTCCATAATTCGGTAATAGACTAAAAGGGTGAACTGAATGAAAATAATTAAATTGGTTAACGAAAGTTAGGTAATTTAATAAGAACTAAAAATTAATCAAATTGATAATTGTGTGAAGAGAGATCTCGCATAGGTTCTCGATAGTTTATTAGACAACTTTGGATCTAATTAAGGTTTTGGATAAATTGTTGATTGAGAAATTGCAATTTTTTATAATTTGATTAGGATTTATAATTTATGGTTAATGGTTACATCTCGAGAGAGAATAATCAACCTTAGGATCGTTTATGACCAAAAATCTGATAATTCATATTCGATTAGGTTAGCATTAAAGATAGGTAAAAATTCCTCTTTCTCTCAATTGATAGTTCCTTTTTAGGTTGATTCTTGAGTGTGAGTTACAATTTCTACTTTGTTAATATTTTCGTAATTGATTCTTGGAATTGAGTTGCATGGTTGAATTAATTTCTTGCCTTAGTTTTGTTACATTTTGAATTACTGCAAATTATTTTGGTCTTAGATCATATGTAACATCCCGTTCCTATACTAAGGGTTAAAACCCTAAAATTTGGCACATATGAGATCAGTGAGAAATTAAGAAAAATGCATTTCATGCTCATGCATAATGTTAGCATACACGTACGTGAATTTGAATTTTTGCATAATAAAATGACTTTACATGTACTCATTTGACATTTTTTGGGTATAATTAAATTATAAATGTGTTATATTGAGAATTGTGGTTTATTTGTATTGAAAACTGAATTGTACTGTATAAACTGTTGATTTAAAAGTTTGGTGAATTTTAGGATAAATTTTTGAAAAATGTTGGGTATTCCTGGACTAGGAAAAATGCCAAGTGGCAAGTAAATTGATGAATAGTGATAGAAATAAATGTCAAATGGAAATGGAAATTTTGATAAATGGCATTAAGGTTTAATGTCAAGTGTCATTGAAAATTGGATTATAAATTGGAGACAAATGGACCAAGTAACTAAGTGTCATTTAAGTGGAAGGTTTCATGACACCCACCAAGTTTTTAAAGCCCACCTAATTGCCCATTTGAAAGACAACTTCATTGTCTTTCATTTTCACTATACACATTTTCATCTTCCTCACTCTTCTCTCCTTATACGAAACTTCTACCACCCTCCACCAAGTGATTTTTGACCGTAATCTTATACTAACCACTTCAATACCTTACTATCCTCCTCTTGTTGATAAAAGACACAATCTATTCATCCTTCAACATTAATGATCATGTATGTGGAGGAGCTAGGGTTTCTTGGTGATTTGAAGAAAATGAAGCTAAACACATAAGTATAAGCATGAATTTTTCTTGATTTGTTGAAGGAAGCATATTTGATGATAGTTAGAGGTTAAATGGACATAAAATGGCCATTTATGTATGATGGAATATGGGTAAAGAAATGAATACATTGATGTCTTGCTTTTACGTGTATGATGATGAATGATTCATAAATTGATGTAGAGATGATTTAGAGTTAGAGATGAATATTGTTGAATTGTGCTAGACATGTACAAATGTAGTGCTTCCACTGAATATGCATCTTTATTTTAGCCATATCTTGATCTATAGATATCTGAATGCGATGATTTTAAGTTCAAATTAAACTAGAGACAAATGGCTATATTTTTCATAAAGAAATCAAAATTGAATTTTGTCTCTAAGAGTTTCAAAATTTAGTTCGAAGTTCAGTTTGTGGATTCTATCGTGGTTTGGAATAGTCTGTAGTGTTTTTAACATAACTTGCATAATATCAAACCAAATTGCATGAAATTGGTTTCATTTGAAACTTACGACATAAAGTAACAATTGTTTAGAAGAGTGTTTTGTCTAATTCCTTCATTTTCCTTGTTAAAATTGCCATGAAACATTAAGCTGAAGGTTTATTTTCAGAAGAGTCAGAATGAAGATTGAAAAAGAGGGGATCTCACAATCATGCACAAGCACGATTGTGACTCTTAAGGGTCACAAGGGATCTCACGATCGTGCTTGCTTAGTGAAGGTGCAGTGAAAGTTAATAGACGCGAACATCGTTTGATCTTTTGACCATAACTTCTTCTCCTGACCTCCAAATGACATGGAAATTAAACCATTAGACTCGTAACACATTGATCTTCATCTCCACAAAAAAATATAACCATTTGAAATCATTATGGAAAGATTGATTGATGAACTTGGGACGGAATTGATGAGGAGTTCTGGAAAATGATAACTAGAGTATTGTCACTGAACATGCTTTGGTATTTTAGGCATAACTTGTTATGTAGTTATCCAAATGACATGATTATTGATTTAGAGAAAACTAGAGACATGAGGATACAAATTTTATGAATAAATAAATTTCAATTATGCATCTAAGAACTCTAGATGTTTACTTAAATTTGAATACAAGGTACTGTTATAATTTAAGAATAGTCCAGATTATTTAGAGTATAACTTTCAAAATACTCAACCAAATTAAATGATCTTAGTGTCATTAGAAACTTAAGAGATAGGAGAAATATTTTATAGAAGAAAGTTTTCTCAAATTAATTCATTTGCATTGTCTAAATGATCAAAAACAGTAGACCCAAAAGGCAGTTTTTGGAAAAATCTGAAATGATTCATTGGATTATGAAATTAGATTCAGAGTGTTTATTTGAGGTATAAACCATATGTACAAATGATACTTAAGTGATTTTTGATATTGGATATTGATTTGTGATGAGAATAATGGAGAGATACCTGGGATTGTTATCGAGCATGCATTGTACATATTCTATATACACATTTGTGCATAAAGAAATACTTATAATTGTGCAATTAATAATGTGTGTGCAATATGTGTATTGCATAATTTTGATGTACAGGATAAGTATCCACATTCAGACGTTTCTAGATCTTAGAAGCAATTGCTAATCTGGAGCGTACTGTGAGTTGACCTAGATGATCTTACTTACTGTTTTTTCTGTTTAAATTTGATATTGAATTACTAGTGAATGTGATTGTGATTGTACTAATTTTTGGATATTGAAGGTCTAAGACTTTTGATACTTGAATGTGATATTGAAGGATACTTGAATGTGAATTGGACGAAATAGGCGATTCCTTAACTTGATTGTTAAATGCCAGACTGAGTTCCGAAGAGAAATGTGAATATGTATATAGATGAAAAAGTGATTCTCAACGTAATGTTGAATGTCAGACTAAGGTTCGATGATATGTCTAAAGTGAAATAAAGTAACTAATTGAAAAGATGTGAATGCGATGCATTTCACTTCATGAATGCATGAAAGATAAAGGCTATTGTGACTGGAGTAGCCACTGAAAAAGAACTTAAAGCTCAGATTGTGAAAAAGAACTTAAAGCTCAGAAAGTGTATAAGAGCCAAAGACTCACTATGTAAAATGAGCCCGGTATTCCTAATGGATACAGGACAGTTATTAATGAGTCCGGTATCTATAATGGATATGAGATAGTTATAAGCACTCGGTCACAACAATAACAAATTGAAAGTGAGTCTCATAAGCATTACATATGCATTGATGTGCATGTTTTGAATAGTTTGACTGATTTTCTAAATGTGAGATATGTTTCAAGCGAATATGAATTATATGTGACTCAATATGATTATTAATAAAATGATTTGAATTATATGAATATGTGAAATGTATGCGTTATGTGATTGAGTGAGCTATCGAGGATGGTCACTCACTGAGTTCACAAAACTCTCCCAAAATTTGCAATATTTTTTAGGCCCAGAAGAGTTACCCCGTTGGGCAAATGGGAGTATAGCCACTGTATTCAAATGAGAGGTAGAGGTCAGGATCAGTTTGCGTTTGCTTAAGTATTGTCATTGTTTTGTATCAAAATATGTATTCATACGTATTTTTTAATGTGTATGTAAATTATTTTGGAAATGTAATGATATTATGACTACAAGTAATTGGTATTTGTAATGGGCCCAAGTGGCTATTGAATTGATGACAATATGTTTAATGGTTGCAACGCTACAATTAAAAGTGTTTATGGAATAAAAGTATGGCCCGATTTGTTTAATTGATTTTTTGAAATATGCATGCATTGTTTCAAAATTTTTTTTGACTGACTCATTATTCTAGTATGCCACCCTTGCAGGATTCACACTCGAACATCACTTAAGATGTCGGGTATGGGTCTTGCGAGAGTGGGGTGCTGCATTTTTGGATTTGATTATCCCTCCTTGTGGGATCAACACCATAGGTACTACATGAACGACCTATACGCTTGTGAATTATTGAGGTTGTTAATTAGAACTTACATACATTTGAAAACCATGATCAAATTTTTAGCGTCATTACCGAGGAGGCATAAATTAGTTTAATTCTTATAGTCTAAGGCTTTTTCACCATTTTTTGTTAAAAAATATTGTGTATAAAGTAGAAGACACATCAACTTAGATATCACTAAATATCAATGGGGAATATCAAGAGTTGAACGCTAAAAAGAGATGGAAAGAACAATGGTGCAGAAAATACATCATAGAGAGCGACGAACCCTTATAGTCAACCTGAGGCCACAAGTTAATGCCTATTGTCAAGGGATTACGCGACCAATGGTGGAAGCAAATACGTTCGAGATTAAACCATCACTGGTAAACATGTTGCGAACCAACGTGCAATTTTACGGGTCAGCCAAAGAGGATCATAATGCTCATTTAACTAATTTCTTAGAAATTTACAACACCTTTTGATATATTGGGATGTCAGAGGGTGCTGTTAGGATAAGACTCTTTCCCTTTACACTTAAGGATTGAGCCAAGGCCTGGTTAAATTCTCTCCATCCATCCAACATCACAACTTGGTAGTAGTTGGTGTGAGTTTTTCTAGATAAGTATTTCCCTTTAAATAAGACAACAAGACTAATAAAGGAAATTATCAATTTCTAGCAAAATAACGGGGAGTCTTTATATGAAGTATGGGAGAGGTATAAGGAGTTACAAAGGAGTTGTCCTCATCATAACCTACCTAAAGTATTCCTATTGCAAACCTTCTACACTGGAGTTAATCCACCCACAAGGAGCACCGTAGATGCCATTACTGGAGGATCATTCATGAGGAAAACAATTGAAGCAGCACACGATCTTTTAGAAGACATGACGTACACTAGTTGTCTTTGGACATCAAAATGAAGTAAAAAGCAGTCAGCCTTTTGGGACCCAGGAGGAATTATTGTTGCTAAAAATTCAATGCTAACATTATAGGCTGAGACCAAAAACCTAACCAAGCAATTGAATAGCCTAAAAGCCACCTCTTTCTCTCCAGTCACAGCAATGTAGCATGAATATGAGTCATATGGAAAAAGAGCTATATCACAGTTAATAACTTCTTAAGGGAAAACAATAATGTGGAGTGATACAACTTTAATGGAGCACAAGTTGGTTAGAGAGATAGCAATCCTTATTCCAGCACATACCAATCGGGGTGGCATAACCACCTAAAGTTTTATTGGTTTCACAATACTGAGATTCAGTTTATAAATCAAGGGTCACATGACTATCAACAGGATAAATACGATGATTGTGATTCCAAACTGGACAAAAGCATAGACAAGTTCATAAGTATGGATGAGGCCCTAATGAGATTAGAAGAGCAAATTGACCAAGTAATAAGGACTCATGTCTCTTTTATTCTCAGTCTGGAGGTTCAAATGTAATAACTTGCCAATGTGTTATCTACAAAAAGTGTGGGAAGTCTTTGGAGCAACACGAAGTATATCCAAGAAATAAGGATGAAGAATAGATGACAACAAACATTGAGTTTGAATAAGCTATAAAAATCTCTGTTTGTGAAGCAAAAGAAGAAGATGAAAAGGGAGTGACTAAGGAAGAACAAGAGCAACTCACCCTTTTACCAAACAAACTGCTAGACTTAATAGAATATTAAAGGAGTTTCGTTATTTCCTATTTGATTGATAGTTTGTTAATGAAAAGGACATTACTTGTGAGTTATATAAATATAGTGCCTTGGAAAGCAAGTGTATTTATTTGTAACTTAATCTTCTTCAGTTACAGTTTTGTAATGAAAATATTTATTATTAATAAAACTAAAGAGTTTGGTTTTTATGAGCATTATATATCTAGTCATAAAGTATCAAGATTCTTTTGTAAGTAATATATATATATATATATATAGACATGTATGGGAAACATGTATATTATAAGAATATAAAATAATGGATTCAAAGTTGAATAATCAAATTGGTCGCTTGATTATAGTTTAGACTGTAGTGTTGCGATTTATCTCCATGCAAGTAAAGGAGTTTACTTCAAAGAACTGATGAGTTTCATACCATGATAGTAGTTGACTATCGATAATGCCACTATTAAATGAATTTGGATTCAAGTATGTTTTCAAGAATAACGTAGGTCATTACTTTAATCTTAAAACATACATTTTAGCATTTGCTTATTATGGACCATAATCTTGGTGAGTGGTGAACTTATATGTGTTTCATTATAATTCTTGATATGATTGTAATGGATTTTTATAGAGTATTAATCCAGTGTCTGCATGTTGGAATTATTAAATGAAATATGTATAAGGGAACATGCACTCAAATAAAGAGTTCATAGTGATATCATCACTTCTAGATGTTTTATAGAGAACGGTGACTAAACTAGCGCTAGTAGTTTGATGGACTAGCTACCCATCAAGTCTTAACACCAAGATGAGATTTTGTGTGTTAATCACCATATAGAG
>JANIJH010042376.1:0-10553 GCA_024520975.1 Erythroxylum areolatum | reverse complement strand
AGGTCTGCTGTAATCGGAGAAAACTAGGGTTGTGATTGCGTACCTATGTTATGGCAGAGTTATACCTTATATATGGTCCATGTGCTAGGTTTAAGTCTTCACGTCTGCATGGGAGTCCTCCATTTGCGGATGGGCTGTGAAGCGTGGGCTGGGCTTGAAGTAGGTATGAGACTGATCTTTGAAGAATAGACCGATCGGCCCTTGGGTTGTTATATCTGGATTCGGGCCCAGCACGACCGGCCCGACCAATATTGATACTAAATTTGATTTTGGTGCAATATTATATTCAATACCAAGTATCATTTCAAGTAATATTTAAAACATATAAAATGGTCTTTGAAATTTTTTTAAAATGCAAAATAGTCTATTAATATATTTTACTGTATGCTTTATAATTTTATATCAACTATGTGTCGAAAAATCATAATAAGATAAATTTAAAATAACAATAATTTATTTATTTTTATTAACATTATTTTAAAGTATTTCATAAATAAAAATAACTACAATTAATATAAAAATATCATTTAAATCATCATATAAATATAAAATTAAGATCAATAAAAAGTAATTAAAATATTACAATTTCATCATATAATAAATAATAATTACATCAAAAACATCAAATAAAAATAAAACTATATCCATTACTCTTTAACAATTACAAGTTACAGTAAGAGTTCATGCTGAAAAACAAACTAGAATTGAATTCTGAAACAAAAGTATTTACAATTACATTGCATATATATAATTTAACATATACATCAAATATAAGTAAAATGAAAAAAAAGAGGAGAAACAGAAACCTAGAACTTCATTCAATCAGATACAAGTTATAACTGCATTAAACCTAATTCTCATTTAATACAAAATCTTCCTCATTGAGAGGAGTCTCATCATCACCATCATTTAGATTCATTGCAACAATGACATGTTAATGCTTTCCCATTTAAGATTATCTTTTAAGTTACTTCCATCTATCAAACCTGGTTCCTCATAAGTCCAATCTGCCAAAAGATTAATATTATCAATGCAAATTGGATCAATTGAACTACTTATCTATTAAGAGTCTTATAAACAATAAAATTAAATTATTAAAAATTATAAGAAATTGTATCTAACTTGATAATGATAATAATATACCTTTTTTGAAGCTTTAAATTGTATCAAATAGACTAAGTCATTTAATCTTATATGCTCAAATCTATATCTTTTCTTAAAATGGGCGAATTTAAATATGCTTCAATTCCTTTTACAACTATTGCACTCACATGTTGACTTAGAATTCAAATTGCAAACCTTTGCAATTCTGAAATACTACTTCCAAACTAGTCCTACTAAGAAACTGGAAGTCGTTAGACAACAAAAGTAGCGTTATAAACAAAATAAAGTGATGTTTAATTTTCAACATATAATAAAAGTGAAAAAATATATACTGCATTAAGTTTTTCTCTTTCAAAAATAGCAATTGGCATCTCAAAATATGTAAAAGCCACCTTGTAAATCTTTATTTATGAGCTTAGGAGATCTTGCATCATCTCATGGGCATTAATAACATTCCCTATTAACTTTAGCTTTATTTGTAAAATTTGGTTTGAAATAGACGCTAGGATTCAAAAATACCCAATCTAGCAATAGACTTAGCGTGCTAAGATACAACCCACTTAGCACTTGTAAACAATTATCTCAACTCTTTCTTCATCATAATAAAACACTAAAGTGATAAGAAATTTGTTACAAATCTTGTAATAATAGGACGACAAAAATTCCTATTATTAGTGAAATCCTTTTTCATTAAATTCAAGACCTATACATAATTGTAGATGAACTTGGTCACCATTTTTGTTTTCTACACAATCTCATCAATAGTAAGAAAATACCTAACAACCTTATTTTTTAACATTAAGTCAATGCAATGTGCAACACAAGGTATCCAATAAAAAGAATTATACTATTTTTTTAATCTTGTTCTAGTCATTTCATAATCGGAATCATTTTTAGTTATGAACTGAAACATAGTTTTTGGCCCTACTTCATTCACAACTTAATCGAATATTTCAAATAAAGTATCAGCATTCCTAACAAGACCCTACACATCAATAAACGTAAAAAAACATTGAGCCCCTTCTAGAATAAACCAAAAAATTAATAATAGACTCATGTCTCTTATTTTTTCAACTATCACACATAATTGTACACTCAAAAGTAGCACAAATCATTCTTCTTTCATCCAAATAATTTTTAATTTCACAAACAGAGCTACTTAAAACTTTACATCTATAGTCATCAATTAAAGGAGCTTTGTATCACAAACAGAGCTAGGAAGTATTGAATGTTGTACTTGAATCATACCACTATCTAGAAATTTTCATATGCATATTATAAGTCTCAACTCTTGATTGTAAGGCACTACGAATTGAAGGTTAAGCTCTGGGAGTTGTTCGTGGTGCAAAAAAATTCGACATTTACCTTCTTCTTTTTTCCAACATCAAGTCTAGAAGCAACAATCACTTCTTATTAGGTAGGAATATTACCACTTTCAACATCTCCACTATCATCCTAAACACCAACAAACGAACTTCCACTACCAATTTCATAATTCAATCTCTCCCTTCTATCTTTCTCGTGCTGATACTCTTCAAACAAAGTCTTCATTTTTCATTTCATATAATGACTCACTTTTTTACAAGGTTCTACATCTTCTTTAATCTCAACTAAATGCTTCTTTAATCTGGTGATTCCTCCACCTTGTTACAAGACAAGAAAATGGTATTATTCTCCACACTGGGGGCCAATGTAGTATGAGTCCATATTGGATCATTATATCTTTTTGAAGTAATTGAATTATCAGGAGTACTTGAACTTCATTCCATTTATCTGTAAAAATAAATGAAGACATATATCAAAATAAAGAATATATATTTTCATTATCAAATGTTATTCCAAAATATGTATTATTTAACTTAAAAGTTTAAAATAACACAATATACTTATGCATCCTATATAACATAACTCATTTGTATGATTACATCATACATAATTCAATTTCATCAAACACAATTCACCAATAAGTTAAAAATTATCAATTTAAGTATTCAACATACATAATTACACAGTAAACATGTACATCTTATATAATATAATATGATTTCATTCAACCGTAAACTAAAGACATAAACTTACAACTATAACATATTCAAGTTCAACCATAACTCACAAGTATAAGTTAACAACTTACTTTATATAATCTCATAATCCAATTATAAACTAATATATTTGTTTACTTATACAATTCAACTTGTAATGCTTATAATTACTTTGTTTTTTAACTAATTTTAATCAACATTGTTACTAAAATTCTAATTTCCAACTTTAATTTAACATTATTTCATTCACCACTTTTAATCAACATTTTTAGTTTCTTATCCAAATATTCCTATGCATTAATTTTTCTCATAAATTCACAATGTCTAAAACACCTTATTTATCAAAGAAACAAATGCAGTTGGGGCATTAGTTAACCTAAACGACATTACTAAAAACTTGAAATGCCTACACCTGCTTCTGAACGCACTCTTTGGCACATCAGCTCTGCTATCTTCAACTGATAGTGCCCAAATCTTAAATCCAACTTAGTGAACACCTGAATTCCTTGCAACTGATAAAGCAAATCATCAATTCCTTTTAACTCAATAGATACCTCAAGCTCTTATGATCGGTATATATTTGGAATGGCTCTTCATACAAATAATATCTCCATATCTTTAAAGCAAAAACAACTGCAGCAAGCTCTAAATCATGTACCGGATAATTTATCTCATGAGACTCTAATTTTCTCGATGCGTAGGCTATCACCTTGCCATTTTGCATCAACACATATCTCAATCCTTGATGCGAAGCATCATTGTATACTACATATCCTCCAGTTCCCAACGGAATAGTTAACACCGATGCTGTAGTCAACCGATGCTTCAGCTCCTCAAAACTCTCCTGACATTCATCATTCTATCTAAATACTACATTCTTCTTCAGAAGTTTAGTCAGAGAGGCTGAGATCAAGGAGAACCCCTCGACAAACCTCCAGTAATATCCGACCAATCCTAAGAAACTCTAGATTTTTTATACATTCTTTAGAGCTTCCTATTTCATCACTGCTTTTTATCTTTTTTGGATCCACTTGTATGCCTTGTCTAGTCACTATATGACCTAAAAATACTACTTGAATTTGGCATATAACTGTTTCTCTCTCATAATCTATAAAATCACTCTCAAATGCTCAACATGTTCTTCTTTGCTATTTGACTACACTAAGATATCATCGATAAACACAATCAAAAATCGATCCAGCTAGGGTTGAAACACCTTATTCATCAAAGCCATAAATGCAGCTAGGGTAGTAGTTAACCTAAACAGCATTACTAAAAACTTGAAATGTCCATACCTCCTCCTAAGCACACTATTCGGTACATTAGCCTCTGCTATCTTTAACTGATAGTACCTAGATCTCAAATCCAACTTAGTGAACACCTGAGCTCCTTGCAACTGATCAAGAAAATCATCAATTCTAGGCAACGGGTATTTATTCTTCACTGTTACTCGATTCAGTTACCTATAATCGATGCATAATCTCAGAGTTCCATTTTTCTTCTTTACAAATAATACTGGAGCTCTCTATGGTGATACAATAGGTCTAATGAAACCCTTTTCTAACAACTCCTGTAACTGAGCCTTCAACTCCTTTAATTCCATAGTTGTCATCCTATATAGAGGAATAGATATAGGAGCAGCACCCGAAACTAAATTGATCGCAAACTCTGTTTCCCGATCTAGAGGTAAACTAGATAACTCAGCAGAAAACACATCCAGGAATTCCTTAACAATAGGAATGTCCTGTACATTTTGCTTAGCTCGGGTATCTATGACGTGGGCTAAATAAGCCTCACTTCCCCTTACATCAACCTCAAAGCACTTATGAATGAGATTAACCTGGCTGGCACTGCTTGACTAATATCTTAAAAAACTGCTCTCGCCTGATTAGGAGATTCTAATATCACCTCCTTAGTATAACAGTTCATGATAGCCCTATGAGCAATGAGTCAATCCATGCCTAAGATAATAACTATCTCCCTTAACTGTAATATAATCAAGTCTGCCTCCAATTCCGCCTAATCAATTCCATTCAAGCAGCTCTTGTAGACTTCTCCTATAACTGTGGTACTATCTATCAATCTATGTTTCGATAACTCTTTATCATAATGCAACCTAGGTGCCAGATGTGGTGTAATAAAAGAATGCGTAGATCCAGGATCTAGCAATGAAAACACTTTATAATCAAAAATAAGCAACGCACTTGCAATGACATCCAGAGAATCCTAAGCCTCTTGTCTGGTTATGACATAAACTCTATCCTGAGATTGCATTCGATTTCTTCGCACCTCAGTCTGGACAGTTGGGCTTCCAGAACTCACTCTACCTCTACCACGACCTCTCTTCCCAAAGCCACTGGCTCGGTTCTACTGGACATTAGTTTCAATTACTTTTCCTCCTCTCATACCAGACTGGGCTCTAATAACGACAGAACAATCTCTAATCTGATGAACAAAAGAGCCACATCTAAGGCAAGCTCCTGACAGTCTCCAACACTCACCACTGTGCTTCTTCCTACAATGTTTATAACTAGGTAACTAGCCTGATACTGCACCTCTTCAACTGCTAGATTATACGAAGCAACTCCTCTGTTTGAACCCCGACTGTCTTGATATAGCCAGTGGTCGAAAGGATCTATTATGACGCTTACTAAATCTTCTACCAGAACTATCCTGAACTTTATTGGGCTTCTTCATTCGGGATTCCTGTCTATTCTCTACTTGTCTCTCTCTCAATAGCTGCTCAATTTTGATTGAGACAGCTCTCAACTCAGTAAAACTATTGGGCCCTATTTTTGGAGCCTAACTATTCGGAGTCCTAAAACATGAGTGGGTTTCCTTGTCGAGTTATGTCAATGCACCCTCATTAGCCATCATCGGTTCATCATCATTCTCATAACATCTCAAGCCACAAAAGCGAGCCACACAACGGAATCACAATAATCACTATTGAATTCTTCAAAATTTTAGCTCTTAGCCTCTAGTTTATTTTGGAGCAAGAACCAACTCAATCGGAGTTCTATAGACGAAGGTCTGCTTGAGAATCCAAAGTGTGTTCATAACCCTGTCATGCTCTTCCAACCAATCCCTCATTTTCTTTCCATCAATCTTTTTTAATTCATCACCAATGGCTATCAATTTTTGTGTAAAGGTATAAAAATGTGTTGGAAATCCAATGCTTAAAGAATCACTTCATTTGGAGGTTGGGTTATGAAGTTATGGCCAAAAGAATCAATCATACTCATGTCCTCAATCACGTTGTACTTATCTTGGGACAATTGGCATAACTTTCACTAGAGACGTTGGATTAAGATTTTCTTTAGATGGTTTCGAAGAGGACTTCTAGATCTAAAACTTTCATGAAGAACTCGAAATGAGATTTTGTCATTAGGAGTGTCAAAACATGGGCTGTGTGAACCCACACGGGCAAACCGTGTAACTTTCAGATTGTGATTGTGTTTCTACGCTGGAAACACACGACCTGTGTGAATTCACATGGGCAGATCATGTAACTTTCGAGTGTGATTGTGCTTCTACGCTGGAAACACACGGCCTGTGTGAATTCACACTGGCAGATTGCATAACTTTTGGGTGAAATAACAACTTTCACCCTTCAAGACCCCTCTAACATCCTAACTTGTAATGGTCATAACTCTCAACACCGATATCCAAAAATTGCATATTTTATACTGTTAGAAAGGTAGAACGATGAGCCACCTTACAACATAACTCAAAAATACAAACTTTACAGGAACAATAATTTCTCAAAATGTAAATAAAGCCTTGTTTTACGAAATCTAACTTCAAAAGAACAAAATATGCAAGTTGGAGTGATGCCTTAACTCTCGACTCGATATCCTGCTCATCGCTTAAGGATGGGAAGGAATGGGGGTGAGCTTAACGCTCGTGGGTAACAGTTTTATAATCGGTAACAAGGAAAACCATTTTAAAAATTTGTAATCAAAGCAATTTCATATGAAATCCATGAAAAAACATATTCCTTAAATTCTCAACATATCAAACCAATTCACAACTCACATAAGTCAAGCATCCATCAAACTTATCAATGCAAGTAACACATAAGCACATCATAATGGTTTAGGCAGATCCATAAACATGACGAACTACACAATTGCACATAATAGTCCAGTGTAGTCGTAAACTTTAGGGAGTCCATGAAGGAGCTCCGTGTCATTAGTGGGTAGGCGGGAGAAGCCTTTAACATGGTCAACTTGCACGTGACATTCTAGAATAGACTACACCAAATCCACATAACATGTAATTCATGAACTGAAAACCGTTTGCCCATATGGCACATTTCAAAAACTTGGTTTTCATGAACATGAAATATTTCATATGCATTCCCATCATTTTTTCATAATTCAACAACCACATTCCTATACTAAGTATAAAAACCATTTCTCAACTCATTCAAAAGCAACATATACAACAATTGTAAAGCAATTAGAATTCATTCCAAAAATTCACACACAATAACATATGGCACATTCTCAATCATTTAAAGGACAATAAATGCACATTTATAAGGTAGTTGAAAGATCATTAAATTCCATTTATTTGAAGAACATTTATGGCTCATTAACTCAATTATAAAAATGAAACCCACCTTAATTTCCTTGCTTGTAAACCTTGCCCAAAAAGCCTATACTCTTGCTCCTCTTGCCTTTCTTGGGTTTCTTCAAAATTGACAAAAACCCCAAATCAAAAGAAATTCAAGTTGGACAACCTAAAGAAACATATTCATAAAATTGACCATAGAATACTTAAACCCATGCATTTCCTAAGATCTTTGAACCAAAAGCACTTCCAAAATCTGAAAGATTAAACATACACTTACCTTAAATCTTCACCAAATAATGATTTTCTTGGCTCTAATTGAAGCTTTAGCCTCCCTCTTCCTTTTTCCCTTCTTGATCACTCTCAAAATCCCTCATAAAGGTTAAGAAAAATCAAAACCTAGCATAACTCTCCTTTTTCTCCAAACTCACGAAACTCTCTCCCTCCTTTCTTCAATTTCATTTTCTCTCTCTTCCAAATGCAAGCCAAGTCTTCTTTCTCCCTTTTATACTCTTAATGAAGTTAAAATGTCCAACTTGCCCTTCCTTCAATGCCTTAAGACTTTACAACTTAAGTGATCTTCCAACAATGCCCCTTATACCTTCTTACCACTCTAACACTTTAATTAAATTAACCTATGTCATATAATCTCATTAACATTAACATACTAATTGATTCCAAGATAAATTAATCTATAAAGACCTCAAATTTTCTTTAAATCATGCTTAATTAAAAAAAATTCCAAGGTTAACAAAAATTGCTTAAGATGATGATTTCTAATCTTGTCCTGATCTCCATGTTCAGCCCATCTTCAAATCTTCTACACTTATCTTCCTCAGTAGGAATCAAGGCAGTAGCATACCCCATTAGCTCATTAAACTTGGTCTCATACTCTGCTACCGATAATTTGCCCTACTTTAAGTTTATAAACTCCTTCATCTTCCTGTCTAGGTAGATTTTGGGCATGTAATTCTCCCTAAAGACCTTCAGAAAGTTTTCCCACTTTAGATTATAAGGCCTGGTGGTACTAGCTGGAATATTCTTTCACCAATAATATGTTGAGCCTTGCAATAAAGAAACTGCGTAGTTGAACTTCCCATCCGACTCACAGTCCATCTGATCGAAGACTTTCTCTATTCTCTCTATCCATCCTTCGGTCTTTGCAGGGTCTGTACTTCTGTAGAAGTCCATAGCCCTTGCTTTCGTAGCCTATCATGCCTCCTCTCCCTTCTCTCGGGAATTCTAGGAGATGTTCCCTCAGGTTGAGGTAGAAGAGACTCTCTACTGGCTCCTACTAATTCTAAGTCAGCTAACTGTCCTACGTGATCATCTATGGCGGATGACCTATAATAGAAAATAATTTTGATTACTACCCGCATTTCTCATGATATTTCATGTCTAATATTCCTATATGTCCCTATGAATGCCAAACCACGCTCTAATACCAAGAAATGCAACACCCTACTACCACAGAGTATATATCAGAATGCCCTGAGGACATTCCAGTACGTAACCTATAATAATGGCATGTTAGAGTAATGATAATCTCTTATAAGGCATCATAAAGAAAGGCACAATATTTAAAACCACATTCCTCATTTCAATTCTTAAACAATATGTACATTGTAGCTTTACAATATCATCCAAATATGTACAATGTCAAAACTAAATACAAAATATACTACACATATGAGGAATTATACAAAAGAATTATGTCTAATCCTTCAATCTCAGCTGATCGACCTTTGAGCCATTTCTTCCTTCCAAAAATACGAGAACTATGATTCTTATAGAGTCTCTCTGTCACTTGTATCCTCTTTCGGTCCTAAAATATCAACATTACAATTTTGATGAGTTTTGCAAACTCAGTGAGGTAATCATCCTCGATGGTTCACTCAATTTATACAATATATCAAGACATGTAAGCACTTAATTCACATCTTTTCATTTATCAAGTAGCATCATATATCATTTACTCATTCAATTACAAGTCAACAATACACTTCAATCATTCAAATGCAAATATAAATGTTTATGCAATGCTCGTGAGACTCAATTTTGACTATATCATTGTTGTGATCAAGTATCTAAAACTGTCCCATATTTATTATGGATATGGGGCTCAATGATAACTATTCCTTATCCGTTGGGGATACAGGGCTTATTATATATAGCGAGCCTTTGGCTTTTAATCACATTATGAGATTTAAGCTCATTTTTGGTATCAGGTCACAACTTTCATTATCTGATCATGCATTTATGTAATGACATGCATTACATTCATATATATTCACTCAGTCATTTGATTTCACTTACACAATCGCATTTACATTCACGATTCATATTTGTCTTGGTCCAACATTCAACGAAATGTTGAGAAATCACATATTTTTTCAAATTCATATATAAGGACCACTTCCAATATGTCATTTATGCATCAAACGCCTCGGACATTCAATGTCCGGAATTAACACAATCAACTCCACAAAACAGTTCAATGAAGAATTTAAAGCAATAATTAATCGGGGTCGTCTAGGTTACTCATAGTTTGCTCTAGAAAGTTATTGCCTCGATGTCCTGACTGAAGTGAATCACACGTTATTACAATACTTATTATACAATGTATAAATGCACAAGAAGGGGGGGTTGAATTGTGTATTTCCCTTTTTTGAAAAACCTTCAAAAACGTTTTGTCGAAAGAAAAACTTGTTCTTTTCATAAGAACTACTGTAAATCAAAGTTAATCGTATTCTTTGAAAACTTGTTTGAAAACTAAGTAAAATTGAAACTTTGAACGATAAGAGAGATAAAGGTAGTGAGAAGTTGACA